>PVJH01033440.1:0-21570 GCA_004026705.1 Nesogale talazaci
TGGACCGCAGTCCTGCACTCAACCACTATGCCACCAGGGCTCAGCCCCCCTCAATAATTTATAAATTATTATTATATTGTCATATCATACACTGTCTGATGTCTCCCTTCACCACTTCCCTATTGTCCATATCCCAGGGAGGAGGCCATATGTGTATCCTTGTAATCAATCACCCATTCTACACCATCTTCCCTCCACCCTCCTGGTATTGCCACTGTCACCACTGGTCCTGAAGGTATCATCTGGGATGAAACAAGGGATACCCCTTTTTTCCAGTTCCTTTCTGTACCAGAGAACATCCTTTGGTCTAGCAGGATTTGTAAGGCAGTATTGGGATCATGATAGTGGCAGGGAGGAAGCCTTTAAGAACTAGAGGAAAGTTGCATATTTCATCGTTGCTACACTGTACCCTTACTGGTTCATCTCCTCCCATGATCCTTCTGTAAGGGGATGTCACTTCACCTACAGATGGCCTTTTGACTCCAATCTGTACTCCCTCTCATTTATAATGATATAATTCTTAGTTCTTTGGTGCCTGATACCTGATCCCTTTGACATCTCGTGGTCACATAGGCCAGTGTGCTTCTGCCATGTCATGTGGACTTTTTTTATTCTGAGCTAGTTGGTCACTTGTTTAGCTTCAAGCCTTTAAGACCCTAGGCACTATATATTTTGCAGATTTTATATAAACAGAATTCAACTCTCCCTTAACATTGTACAATCTAATATTAGAAGAAAATGGTTATCTGAATTATCTAACACTTCTTAAAAATTTTGTCATACAAAGTGAAGATTGCTCAACACATTTTTCCTTAAGAAAAGATCTTTTTATGTGTTTTAGCAGATGATGATTTCTTAATGTTGTACAAACTTGAGAAAGCTCAAGTTGGCTTATAACTTTTTTCTTTTTTGATAGTTTTATTAGATATATGTTCTTTTAAAAATAATTCTATTGAGGGCTATTACAATTCTTATCACAATCCATCCATATATGCATTGTGTCGAGCACATTTGCCCATATGTTTCCATCATCATTTCAAAACATTTTATTTCTACTTGAACCATTGGTATCAGCTCCTCATTTTTAAAAGTCATTTTACTGGGGGCTCATAAAACTCTATCACAATCCATACATCCATCTATTGTATGTCAAGCAGATTTGTACATTTTTTGCCCTCATCATTCTCAAAACATTTGCTTTCTACTTAAGCCCCTCCCTCTCGACTCCCCCTCCTTCACGTACTGTTGGTAACTTATAAATTATTTTGTCATATCTTATACTGTTGATGCCTCCCTTGATCCACTTCCCTGTTGTCCATACCCCATGGAGGAAGTTATATGTAGATCCTTATAATCGGTTCCCCCTTTTGACCCCACCCTCCTCGTATCACCTCTCTCACCAATGGTTCTGAAGGGATCATCTCTCCTGGTTTCCCTATGTTTCCTGTCCCTGTCTGTACCAGTGTACATTCTCTGATCTAGCTGGATTTGCAAGGTAGAATTGGGATCATGATAGTGGTGGGGAGGAAGCATTTAAGAACTGGAGGAAAGTTGAATGTTTCATCATTGCTACACTGTACCCTGACTCACTCATCTCCTCCTTGCAACCCTTCTGTAAAGGGATGTCCCATTACCTACAGATGGGCTTTAGGCCCCCAATCTGTACTCCCCCTCATTTATTATGATATAATTTGTAGTTCTTAGATGCCTGATCCCTATGACACCTCATAGTCACACAGGTTGGTGTGCTTCTTCCATGTGGACTTTGTTGCTTCTGACCTAGATGGCCCGCATGCTTACCTTCAAGCCTGTAAGACCCCAAAAACTATATCTTTTCATAGCCCGGCACCATCAGTTTTCTTCACCACATTTGTTTATGCACATATTTATCTTCAGTAGTCATATCAGAAAAGTGAGCTTCATGGAATACCAATTTAATAGAACAAAGTGTTCTTGCATTGAGGAAGTACTTGAGTGGAGTCCTAGTGTCCATCTGTTGAACAAGGTCATCTCTTAAGGTCTGATGCTCCTTAAGATAAAGCAATTTACTAAGTTAAGAACATTCCATGGTTGAAGCAGACCAAAAAATAATTGAACAAATGGAAGAGTGATATATTACTAATCAAGAGGAGTTCTTTTAGGAAACTTTTGGGTCACTTCCTATTATTTTAATGGCATTAATTAGATATTATTTGCCTATCCTATAACTCACTCATTTAAGGTATACATATAAGTTAATGGTTTACCTATACATGCATATACCTATACATATGGGTATATGTATACACACACATATATGTGTGCATATACATATGTATACAATGGTTTACATGTGGTATACATATAAGTCAATATATATACCTCTAGTATGCAAATTTTTTTCTTTCTAAAGTTACTCTCTCTAATTCTACTAATACTTCTTGTCTGTCACTGTATTTTATTTAATAATAATGTAGCCACACCAACTTTCTTAGTTTAAGGATTTGCATATCTTTTCTCAAGGTCTGACTTTGTCTAGACTTCAGTAGCTGGTAACACTTTTGGGTGAGTGATGGTTCAAAACCACCCACCTCTCTCGGCAGAAAGATGAGCTTATCCCGCTCCCATCAACATTTACTCTGAAACGCTACACAGAGCTGCTATGAGTTGGACCCAACTCAATGACTGTGGGGTGGGAGGGGAATATTCTGATTTGGTGTCTGTATTTAAAGTGACACCTACACAAACAGCATAGAGTTCTGGTTTCTTTAACCAGTCAGACAATATTTTTCCTCTTAGTTAGAATGCTTTATTTAATGCAATTAAGAGTGTGATTAGATTTGAATCTACATTCCCTTTTTCTCATCCTCTCTTTTTCTTTCTTTCCTTTTTATATTTCTCCCCTCTATCCTTTGCTCCTCTTTTCAACCTTTCCTGTCTTCTTTTGGCCATACCTTCTATTGGTTTTTAAATTGTACTTTAATTTGGTTTGGTTTTGGATTGAGTTGTTTTAGGATTATAATATGCACTCTTAACTTGTCATAGATTATTCCTGTCTAATATAAGAGTTTTACCATGATACTTTTCATAATTCACATTCCCTCCACTTTTTGATAGCGTCAATAAATTTTTATTTTTCATGTTTTATACAATTATATATTGTCATTGGCTGACTCATAGAAATTCTATAGGGTAGAGTAGAACTACTCCCTAACGTTTCTGTGGCTGCAAACCTTTACAGAAGCAGACAGCCTCATTTTTCTCCTGAGGAATGGCTGGTGGGTTCCAACTCTCGACCTTGTAATTAGCATGCCAATGCTTAACCTGCCACACCACCGATGCTCCCATGAGAACTGACTCAGTGGCAGTGGATTTTGTTTCCATTCTTTGGGTTTATATCCTTATTTGCTTTAAATAAGCACTTTTTCTTCATTTAAGGAGAAGTACTTGTCTCTTGTAACTTACTATGTTTATTATAAAGGAGGTCTGGTGGCATCATGGGTTATAAGCTGGGCCGCTAACTGCTAGGTCAGCTTTATGAAACCATCTGCTGCTCCATGGCAGTAAGACGAGTCTTTCTGCTCCATGCAGAGTGACAGCCTCAGAAACCCACAGGGGCATTGCTGTTCCATCCTACCGGGCCTGAGTCAGAATCCACCGGATGGTAGTACATCCTACTTAGCCACAGTTACCCTTTCCAGTGTTCTTCAGGGACATTCCAAGCATTCGACTAGTTGCTGAAAGGTAGATGGTTCAAACCTTCTCCAAGACTCCTGGAGAGGCAGAACTGGTAATCTGCTTCAGAAAATTCCTAGTCTTGAGATTCTTTGCAGAAATTCTCCTCTGCACACACTAGATCACCATGGGTCACAGCAATAAGGCCACCTTGGTGAGGAACCCTTCCTTGTAGTGTGGCTCTGCACCTTTCCGCACTCTACCCTTTTACCTGTCATTACCCTATTGTGTCTGCCCCCCCTTGCTCCCCCCAACTATTTTTTAAAATTTTCTTATCATTGGTTTTCAATCATTTGACTCCAATATAGATATTGTGGTTGGTTTTGCATTCATCCTGCTTTTGATTCACTGAGCTTCCTGGATTTATGGCTGCGTGGCTGTTAATTCAAGCTGAACTTCATTCAAATCAAAAGGTATCAGCTATTATCTCTTCTGTTGCTCTTTCTGCCCTCTTGTCTCTCTTTTGTGACATGTTTGCGGGCCTGATACCATCTGCTAAGTTCAGTGCTCAGTGTTCAGTGTTCACTACACCTCCATGTTTCCCCCATTCTTTTTCTCTGTGCTTCCTTGTGAAGTGTCATTGAATCAGTTCCAATGTACAGTGACCCTCTATACAACAAGAGACACATTGCCTGGTCACGTGCCCCCTCATCACTGTCGTTCTGTGGGAGCCCATTGCTGCAGTTCCTGGATCAATCCATCTCATCCCTGGCCTTCCCCTTTGACGCGATTCCTCGACTTTATCAACCTTATCTTCTCAAGGGTCTGACGTGTAAAATGGACTCTTGCCCTCTTTTTCCTCTCAGAAGCACTCTGGACATACTTTTTCCAAGACCAATCTGTTTGTTCTTTTAGCAGCTGATGGTACTTTCAATAGTCTTCCCAGCACCAACGTTCAGGTGCATCTGTGCTTTAGCTTGAATCATTGTATTCACTTTGCTCGTTGATTCTTTTTCTTCTGTTTTGTTCATTCAGCTCTTAATCTCAGCCAATAAATTTTGCATTTCAGATGTTTTATTTCTCAATCCCAGGATTTCTATTTGGCCCTTTCTAATTACTTCTGAATTTTCCTATAAGTTGTGTGGTCTCTTCAACCATTTAATCCCTCTCTTTATGATTCTTTAGCATATGTTTAATATAAGACTTTTGCCTTTTTAAGTTGTTTAAAATACAATTTATTATCTAAAGGAAATATTAGCAACAATGTGTTAGGAGGTTTATAAAGTCTGGAGGAAAAATAGGTATTGCAACACAATAAAAAAGAAAATTAGCAGATTTAGCATATTTAATAGCTTTTTAAAAAGACTTAGACTGATTATTTCAACATCTGGGTTGTGGATTTGTTACTGTTCACTGTTTTTCTCTACTTAAATCATTTTATTGGCATATTCTTCATAGATGGTACAATTCAGTGGCTTAAATATATTAAGCAGAGTTGTGCAATCACCACCACAATCAATTTTATCATATTCTTCTTTCTATTATCCATTGTTATTATATTCCCATTTTTCCCCAAGCTCCACTGTCATAAATCTAAGGATCTATTAGTCTAGTTTTTGTATCTGTAGATTTACTTAATTTGGATTTCATATAAAGAAAATAGCACTCCAAAAACCAATTAGCAACAACAAAATAATATATACATAAACTTCAACCCAAAGAAGAGCATAAAATAATAAACTCTAGAAAAAGTCTCTTTAAATGGGTAAAAAAGGAGAAAAAAGTTGTGGGATGTTAAATTTTAAGCTAACTATACCTGCAGTAATCCATTTCCCAATGCACTCTAAGGACAAAACCGTTCACATATCTAGTTCATGACTCAAGTTGGTTCAGTGGAGACAGACCCATGGGAATTCAGCAACTTGATTTGGGGCTTTTATTGTCATCGATAGCCTTCTGCAAACCAGGTGTTCAGAATTTAGTCTCTAATACAATTCCCTCCTCTCCTCTCAAACTTGTTTTCTATAATCCTTGGGTCACATAGACTGGTATGATTCTTCCAGGTGGCACTGATTTTCTTTTAATCAGTGTCACACACTGTCTTGCAAATTTGTTATTACATGGTCCATGATGAATATTAAAAATGACAGCAGAGTGCTTGCCTCACTACCTATAAACAATAATTACAATAATATTGAGAAGTTACAGCCTTTGAGAAGGACATCATACTTGGCAGGTCAACAAAAAAGAAAGAAGATGCTCAATGAGAGAGAATGAGGCAATGACAGTGATAAAGGGCTCAAGCAGAGCAAAAATTGTGAAGATGACACAAGATTGGACAGTGATTTGTTCTGTTGTGCACAGGTTGCTATGAGTCAGAATCAACCCCATGGCGCCGAAAACCAGAAACAGCAGAGAAATGAGCATTTCTAATTTCTGTGCAAGGATGACACGCAAATTCGTGAAGCACTCCATATAGTTTTTGTTCTTTTCAGCAACCTCAGTAAAAAGCAATAACAGAGGCTGAAGAAAGTGCGTATGTACTTTCATCTCTTGTGCAACTCGGAGAAGAGGTTGATTAGCTTGACCCACTCAGGAGTTAAATTCTTTGGTAGCAAAGTCATAAGCATCATCCCTCAAGTTGAGTATTGGGATATTCATGCTTAGCCATGAGTGCTCTGAAGAGTTTGTTCTTGATGTGTTGTCATGAAGCTAAAATCTTGGTCCTCTTCAGAAAACGAATCAAGTGAGTTTGGCTGTAGTTTTGCTCAGGTGCAGTTCACTTCTCCCTTCAAACATTTTGAGGTGAACTCAGGCTTCTTTCTTCAGGAAATACCTGGGGTCACTACTACTGGACCTCAAAAGTGAGAGAAGATGAGACTTTGAAACCACCCACCAATTGGATGTCCTTGAGTTGGCAAAGCATCAAGACCACTCATGATATTTTGAAACTTTAAAAGTATGCATAAGTGAATCCAGCAAGAGGTTTTGAGATCAAGATGGAAAAACCATAGAACCACTGAATCTTGAGAACCCTTCCATCTCCAGCTTCTCTTTACTCAATAAAATGAGTGAACTAATTAGCAGAAAGGATTATTTCCAAATTAGAGCTCATTAAGATGTAAATCTGATGATATCTGCCACTACATATGCCAGAATCAGGCAAGTATGACCATGCAAAGACTGTCCTATGCCATCCTTACTTTTTTAATTACCGTGTCTGCAACCTCAACATTTGGACCCAAGTTCGAAATGTGCTCCATCCCTTGCTCACCTGGGAAGAATTTACCTCTCTTTGTGCTGAAAAGTCGTTAATGGCTTTAAATAAAAATATGGTTTTGTTTCATGTAATAATTTCTAGTTGCTTTGGCAAGAGTAGTCTTTTGCCTGTTTCTACCTAGCAACCAAGAGCAGAAACCTGGATCTTCTTTTCAATATTTTTATTTGTGGGTGTACACTTCACACCTCTGTGGATATTCCTAAAATCAAATACATTATCAACGTACATACTAGTATGCTTGGAATACTACACACACATGCACACATATATGTAAATGCATACAAATGATTGCGTCATTGTTAGGTTCTGATTCGTAATGACCATATGCACAGCAAAACAGAACACTGTCCTGCATTCTGTGATGCTCACCCTCCCGACATGATCATCGAAGACAAAATGTATGCACAAGCAAATGTGGTAAAGAAAGCAGATGCACCGGATTATCAAAAGGTATAGCATCGAGATTCTTGAAGGCTTGAAGTTAAACAAGCAGCCACCTAACAGAGAAGCAACAAGTTCGCATGGAAGAAGCACACCAGCCCGTGTGATCATGAGGTATCAATGGGCAGGTGACAGTCATCAGAAGACCCAAAACAAACAAACATTTTGTTGAGAATGAAGAGGGTCGGATCAGAGACTCCAATCCCATCTGTAGACAGTGCGACATCTCCACACAGAGGGGTCACAGGTATGAGTGAACCAGGGTAAATATTGCATGGATGAAGCACAGTATTACCCTTGCTCCTTGAGGCTGCCTCACCCCCCACTACCATGACTCCAATCCTGCCTTTCACTTCAGACTAGGCCAGCGGATGTACACAGGTACAGATAAGAGTTCAGGGCACATGGAATCCAGGTCAGATAAACCCCTTCAGGAACAGAAATGGGAGTAGCAATACCAGGAGAGTAGTAAGGTGGAGAGAGGAGGGGGGAAGAAACCACAGGGGGGCAGGGGAGACATCTGTTGGTGCAAGATATGAAAATAATCATAATTTATATTTTATCAAGGGGTCACAAGTGGGGAGAGAAGGTAAACAGAGGAGTTGATGCCAAGGGCTCAAATAAAATGTCAATGTTTAGAAAATAATGAGGGCAATATATGTACACATATACTTGATGCAATTGATGTATGGATTGTTATAAGATCAGTAAGAGCCCCCAATAAAATGATCTTTTCAAAAAGACAGCCATGTCCTGTGCTACCCTGATAAGCATTTCTGTGCTGGAGTTCATTGTTATAGCCACATGTCAATTCTTCTCATAGAGAGAGGGGGAAAGACAGAGAGCGAGAGAGAGCTGCTAACAGCACACTAAATAATGTTTGTTTTCTTTCCTTTGAAGAATTCTAGTTGCAGAGCAATAGTAATAAAGAATTGTTTTTTTGGAGGCAGGCAGTTCTCCCAAAGAAAAAACAGCACACTGAAGAAAGAACTTGGTTTCTCAAGAAAAGCACATGGACCAGAGCCAATAGCAATGTGTAAGTGCTGTCATGTTTGCTCTTTTAAAAAAAGTCTGAGGTTTGGCGCGTCATGGTGGGGTTTGTATGCACACTCCAATTCTATGGCGACACGACCAATACTCTATCCCTGAGTGGATTAGTGCCCTGTTCCCCCCATGCCATCATCTTAGTTTCTCTCCATCCCCATTCTCCATTCTCCTTTCCCCTTCTTTATGTTGGATTCACATGCACCTCCCTGGGTTTGGTCTGACCTCCCCACAACTGCCTGTACTTGCACTCATATAGTGTGAGATAAGTGTCTGCTCTTCTACTCCTGCTATGCAGATTGTACTTACCTCCGGGGGCTCATGAAGTGCTTGTCCTTTTGTGATAGATTACCTCATTAACATAATTCCTTACAATACTTCCCATAAAATGACGTTTCATGTGCTTATCTGTGTTTTTCATTGCTGCATAGTACTCCATTGTGTGTATGTGCCAGAGTTTAACAATCCACTCATCTACAGATGAAAATTTAGGTTGTTTCCAACTCTTTGCGATTGTGAATTATGCCACCATCATTGGAGTGTAGATGACTGGTCGTATTTTATTTCTTATCTCCTCTGGGTATATGCCCAGTAGGAGGATAGCTGGCTGATAAGGAGGATCAACTTCCATGTTCTTTAAGTATCACCAGATTGCTTCCCACAGTGGCTGTACATAGCTACAGGACCACCAGCAGTGGAGGAGGTTTCCTATTTCACCACATCCCCTCCAACATTGTTGCTCTCTGATTTTCTGATTTGTGTTAGCCTCAGGGGTGTTAGATGGTATCTCATGGTTGCTTTAATTTGCATTTCTCTTATGGCCAATGAACGGGGACACTTTCTCATGAGCTTGTTGGCCATATGGGTCTCCTCCCTAGTGAAATTTTTTTTCAATTCTTTTGCTCATTTCCTTAGGGGGTTAACTCTTTTCCTCTGTTTGCAGGTCATGAGGGTATTGTAGATTTTAGTAATAAGCCCTTTATCTGATGTGTTATTACTAAAAATCCTCTCCCAGTCTGTGGTTTGCCTTTTCATCTTTTGGTGAAGTCTTTCAAGGTGCACAGGTGTTTTATTCTTATAAAATCCTGTTTGTTGATTTCCAGTTCTCCTGTGTGTGTACCCTTCCCTATTGCAATGAGGCTATGAATTTGCTGGGCAATGATCTTGGTTTGTCCAGATTCCTTCCTTGATGGTCCTGATGGTTTGGGGTTTTACTTCTAGGTCTGTGATCCACCTTGAGTTTGGGGGAAGGGAGAAGAGGAGAGAAGGGAGGGAGGCACCAATTGCAGTGAATGGCACATAAACACCACCCCCCCCCCCCACACACACACACACACACCAGTCAGGGGGAAGAACAACAGAAACTAGAGGGGAAGGGAGACAGCAGTCGGTGTAAAATTTGAAAATGATTAACAATCTACATCTCTCAAGGGGCCATGAGGGTGGGGAGGGAAAGAAAAAATGACGAGCTGATTCCAAGAGCTCAGTGGAAAGTAAGTATCTAGAAAAGAACGATGGAATGTATGTGTGAATATGTTGAATACAACTGATGTATGGTTTGTAACAAGAGTTGTAAGAGCCCCCAACAAGATGACTTTTAAAACAAAAAGGTCTTAGGACTTTATACGGCTACCTCCTAATGGCCTAGTCTAATTTTACAAAAGGAGATAGCTAGGGGAAGACACAGGTGCTGATCAGCATGAGAAGACACTGAAAGTAATGAAGTGAGGGGTCCAAATATCTACTTCGTCTTATCTCAATCACAAATCCAAGTAACACTTTGTTAGTTTGTTTAAGGAGTTAATCTACTTTATTGGCCATCAAAGGGCAGTATAAAGCAGTTAATGGCACAAATGCAGGTGATAAACCAGAACTGGGCAGATAAAGGGACTGCAGCTTAAGATGTCAAGTGCAATAAGATCCACTAAAATAAGTAGCCAATACTGTCAAGTCAATTCTGAGTTACAGTGACCTGTGGTGCATCAGAGTAGAGCTGTGTTCCATGGGGACTTTAATCATTGATTTTTAGAAGCAGACCACCAGGTCTTTCTTCCAAGGCACTTCCCCAAACTTCATACCTTTAGTTATCAACTGAGCACATTGACCATTTGCACTGCCCGTGGACTCCAAAAGAATGAGTAAAGGATAACAAGTTTCTGATCCAAAGCAGTATCAGAACCACTAGAAAAAAAATAAGGAAACAACGGAAGACAATATCCCATTTTTAAAAATGGGCAAAGGACTTGAACATATATTTCATTAAGGAGCCTATTAGAACAGGCAAAAGCAATTGACATGAGACCTCAGTTCATTAGCTACCAGAGAGATAAAAGTTAAAACCAAAATGAAGTAGCATCTTACCTCCTTTGAAAGGCAATGATTAATAAAACAAGAACAAAATGGAAACAAGAGGGCGGACTGAGCCCCGGTGGCATAGTGGTTGTGTGCGGGACTGTGGCCCACTGGGATGGAGGTTCAATTCCAGCAGCGGCTCCACAGGAGCAAAGGCTGGGTCTCCTACTCCCACCACCAGAGGGCAGTAATGCCCCCCCAAAAAATGGAAACAAGAAGTATTGGGGAGACTCTGGAGAAATTAGACCTCTCTCTCACTACTGGTGAGAATGGAAAATGACACAGCCACTACAGAAAAGTTTTTCAACTTTTCAGAAAGTTGAAAACAGAATTAACCTGGAATCCCAGTCCTTGACATATACCCAGAAAAAGTGCAAGAAAACACACAAACAGAGCCTGCAACATTCATCGCAGCCCTATTCACAATCACCTTTAGTTGGAGGCAAGCTCGGGGTCCAGATATAGATGCATGGCTACACATGTGATATATCCATAAAGTGGATTATTGTTTGGCCACAATGAGAAATTAAGTCTTGGATACCACAACACAATAAAGTCAGTCAGTCACAATTGTCAAAATACTATGTGCTCTCACTTATAAAAAATATGTAAATATGTAGAGATCAAAGATCATTTGTGGTAACCAGATATGGGAGGGAGGGAAATTGAGATAGACTTGGTCCTTCAGCTCAGACATTCTAGACCCAACGTCTCACCCTGTGAGCTGAACTATTAGCCACGAGTTTGTCAGCAATCTTGGATGTTTACTGTAGGGAGATGGCCCTACACGGCTGATCAGCATGAGAAGATCCTGAAGTGAGAAGGTCCAAACATCTGCTTCGTCCTCTCTCAATCACAAATCCAAGTAACATTTTGTTAGTTCGTTTAAGGTGGTATCCTACTTTAATGGCTAGCAAAGGGTAGTACAAATCAGTTAATGGCCCAAATGCAGAACTGGGTAAGGAAATAAGGGAATAGGGAAAAGAGGGTTTCCTTGCAACAACTGACCAGTATACAACTCAGAGAGAGCGATACCTATTTAAAGATTATCATAAGACTTAGAATTTATTTTATTTTCATATCCCTGTAGTCAGATTTAAAAAGGGAAAAAAGAAACCTGTATATATGCTTTATAAATATTGTAACACAATGAAAGTGGCTGGGAGAAAGGACTCTTTTTCTTTTTTTAAGGAAATCAGCTTTTAGAAAATTTTCGAAAAACCCAAATTTAGCTGCTTCCAGGTTCCTCAGTCAGTTCATCAGAAAAAGACATTTGAACCTCCCACTTTTCACTGAGGGTCCTTCCTCAAGACGTGGGTGGGCATTCGTTGTACTCCAAGCTTTCCCACCATCTCCCTAGTTCTTGTCTAATGGAATTTGAATTGGTAACATAAAACCCAGGGAAAGGAACCAATTTTAATATCCAATCCACCAGGTCTAATCTAGGTTTGTGAGCCTCTGAGGCTTCATAAAAGGGCAGGATAATGTCAGTTTAAGCCTTACCTCAAACCACGCAATGTTTAAATTCTGATTTATGATCTAGACCGGACTAGCCTAAGCCATCAAGAGGGCTCAAGTTCCATCCCTACTTTTTTTCTCAGTGTATAGTAAAAGGATTAAACTTACCCAGTTCCTTCCTGTTGGTTAATGGAATCCATTGTGGAGTTGAGGGCGGTCGTTAAAGACCAAAGGAGGTCTAGAACACCCTGTACGTCTTCTGGCATCTGCCATCAATTGACCAACTATTCCAGCCAGCCTCCTACCCTCTGAAAAGAACCTTTAGCTCCAGTCAGGAGCACAGCAACAAGACTGTTCTGGGCCTCACACTTGAGAGCCCCTCCCGTCCCCTCTGCCCTAGCCACCCCCCCGCTGTGCTCAGGACCAGAGGAACACACTCACCTGAAGTTCACGTCAGTCTTTTCTAGACCACTCTCCATGGCAATCTAGAATCCCTTGCCTAAATGTCCCTTTCCGGGGCTTATAAAGAACTCTCTCCCATGTCTGGGGAAAGTGTTGATTGGCCCACCAGGGCGCTTGCTTCCCTCTTCCCTCAATGGATAACGGGAGCAGCTGTTTGCAAAGCCTGTGAATGGTGTATGTCCAGGTGGTCATAGTGTCTCTCCATGTGCCCACTGAACAAAACCACAGAGACCAGACGGAACCAGCTGAACGTGTGAGGACTAAGGACTGGCTACTGCTGGACTGGCAAAGAATCCATTGCACCCTGGCAATGAAAGTGGACTGGTAAAAATAGGAGGATAGAAGACATTGTAAATATTTTTAGCTAGAGGTAGACATTTCAAATGTTTGGGTTTATGATATGTAAGCACCATTACATTTTTGCTTTGAATCCGATAGTCCAGGAGGCTTCGTTTTCTTGATCAGAGGAATAATTTCCAAAATCTAACAAACTCCTTCATTAACTTTTCATATATGTAGCATATATGTTTCTATATCCATGCCATCAGAAGGCCACAAGTAATTTTATTTTTCATTCATTCAATAAAAATTAATTGTGCTTCAAAACAGGGCATGATATGCTGTATGCTAAGAATATACAGTGTTAATTATAAAATAATTGAGTAAGAGTTATTATAGACCCATGCCCTTAGTGTTGTAGAACTGGAACATTATGAGAACCAGGGAAAAACAGGGAGCAAAAAGAAACTAAAGTTGAGGATTGGGGCTGAGCCCGGTGGCATAGTCTTTGTGCGCGGGACTGCAGCCCACTGGGTTGGAGGTTCAAATCCAGCAGCACTCTCCAGGAGCAAGGCTGGACCTCCTACTCCCACAACCAGGGGGCAGTGATTCCACCACCACCACCACCCAAAAAAAAACTGAGGATTGGAGGAGACCATAAGGATTGTGTTGTCTAACTCAGAGCACTAGGTCAATAAATAAAAACAGATCTAAGCATCACACTACTAACTCTCAGAGCACTAGGAGGTAAAAAGATCTTAAAAGCTCCAAAAAGAAAAATATAGATATATATGTTATGTGTGTTTGTTTTGAATGAGAATACTGCCACTGATATTAGAGCAATGCCTTCAAAGTTATAAGGAAAAAAACCTCTTCTGTTTAAACTTCATACCTCTTCACACTATTAATTAGTATAAGGTTGTACCAAATATCTGTGCAGACTTAAAAGATCTCAAAATACACAGGTTCTCAGAAAGAAGAAGCTCCATCAAGACAAGGAAAGACGTCTATAAAGATATAGCCACAGGGTTCAAGTGTGCGGAAACAATACAAGAGAGAGGTGTGAGATGTTTCCAGAATAATGATCATGAGCAATGCTAGAATAACAGCCTTATCAATTGAGAATATGGGAAACTCAAGGCCTCCATCTTCCTAGGACATTGGTGAAGTTGCATTGAGGAGACAACAGAATGAAGAAGCACCTTATAGACAATATAGCTCAATCCTCTATTTTTAGATAAAAATGAATAATAGAGGACCAAGATATTATAATATTACCTGTATGGGAAGAATTTATCCACAGGAAACCATAGCTTGAATTTACTTGAATTGTTCTGCTTCAAAGCATGGAATTCTTCATTAGTAATCAACCGAAGTTCAATTCCTGGAATGAGCAATGGAAGAAAATCCATGCCACAGTCTATAGTTTCTTTCATTATCAAAATGGCCTCATAGACGTGTTTTCCAAGCATTTACAGCACCGTGGTCTAACAGCTTTCTATCCAGAACTGACCAGGTGAAAAACATCCAGCAAATCCTCCCAAGTGACAAGAACTGAAGAAAGTTCATTTTGCTGGTGGCACACACAACTTTCAAAGCAAGTAAGTTTCCTTTTCAGGTCAATTAAACCTGTGTTCAATAAAATCACATGGGAGACCAAAGTGCTGAGAACATAAGCTATTGATTACATCTCAGAACGAGGTGTCCCTGGTCGCTCTTGATTAAAAATCATTTCCAAATCTAAATGTCCACAAATCGCATCATTTTCCATGATCCCCATTCACCTTTTCTCCTTTCTATTCCTCACCCCTCTAGCTTGCAGACTCGGGGAGGGGGTGTCCTGAAGATGCTCCAACCATACATACTTCTCAAATTGCCCACTACTTAGTGGAAAGACAGCCTGACCCCGCAATAGGCCCAGGCACCACAGGGAAAAGCCATGATTGTGTTCTTCATCGGGAAAGGTAGAAAATCAGAGCAGAGGACTGCACTTCATTTCCTGGTATCATCATGGGATGAGCTCTTTAGTGCGAGCGTTTTCCAAAGTGCAAATTCTGGAAGGACAGCAAACACTGGCTACATTTCCTGCCTTAAATAAGTGGCTGAACCCACTAAAGTCTCCATTTTCAATTATAAAAATCGTGGTTATATGTTCACCCATCACGTATATGAAGCAAGAGAGGGTGTTCAATGTACCTTCTTGCAGGAGGTACATTTTGGATGCTAGCTCACTCCCTTCCTACGTGTGTCAAGACTGAAAGAAAAAGATGATACCTCCACAAACGGACGGGTCAGCAGTTTGAACCCACCACACACTCTGACAAGATGAGGCTCTCTATTCTGATAAAGACTTAGAGCCTCGGAAACCCAAAGGGGTAGTCTGTCCTGTCCTGCCCTCTCCTGCAGGATCACCATGAGTCAGAATGAGCTCGATGTCACGGAGTGAGTGAAGGACCCCACAGACTTACCCATACTGATTCAATATTGACACTTCAGCTGTGGCCTCATTGGCTAGGGAGATTATATCTTATCAGAACAATTGTATATTGCTCTACTAATTTATCTAGGGAACCCACTGTGACAATGTTGATTCGGACTCAGAGTCTAAAGGACAGAGCAAAGCTTCCCACTAAGATTTTCTAGGCTGGAATCTTTACAGATGTAGACAGCAATGTCTGAATCTTGCAGAGTGGCTGGTGGGTATTGAACCACTACCCTTTTAGTTAGCAGCTGAGTGCTTAGCCAGAATACTGCCTGGCCTTCTCGGGATCTAGAAGAAACTTCGTGAAGTGGGCACACACCAAAACTGGACACACAAAAAATAAAACTGACTGGCTGTGGATTATTTTCTTGAGTATATATCAAATAATCAGTGAACATAATTATGATGAGTTTCAGAGGTATGATGAGTCAAATCATGTGGAGGGTTCTAACAACGATCTATCTCTGTCACTACACATTACAAAACCTCAAACATGAAAATGTCAAATCCCCGGGCTCCTCCTTGCTAGCTGTATGAAGCGTGACCTGTGGATGATGGACCGCATTTCTCTTATCTGTGAAATGTGCCCAGTACTTTTCTTACAAGAAAAGTGTAAGTTGTTGCTGTTCAAAAAAAAAAAAAAACTACACTCACTGCCATTGAGCAGCTCACTCATTGCGACCCTTTATAGGTCTCAGAGACGGTAACTCTTTAACAGAGTAGAAAATCCAGTCTTTTTTTCCATGGCACGGCTGCTGTACACCTTTCATGCACACTCGAATGGCCAACCAGTCCAATGAATAACCACTCACCACAGGGGGGCCGGGGGGAAGATGCTCAATATATTGGTCACGATCTACTGGTCGATCGCAAATGTAGTGTGGGTAGATCGCATGGTATTAACCAAATAGACGGAAGCCTATCACCAACCCCGTCACTTAATTGATATACTGTGCAGCCAATCAGATGCAATCTTAGGCGTCAACCGCATGCCCAAACAACTTCGGTAAGTGCAGCAAAACTGGCAAGCAAAGCTATCGCCCGTTCTCAGAACTTGGGGTTTTCTTTCTCTTAAACATAAGAAAGGGTATTAAAATAAGTGGGGAAGCAGGACCAAGCAAGAAGACAAAAAGATGTGGGCACCCCTGCACTACACCCACCATCAAATCGGTTCTAACTCATAGCAATACTAACTCATGCACAATACTGCTGGGACCTGCTCCTATGCTTGATTCCATTGCGGTAGCTTTTCCCTTTGTTGCAGCCTTCTACTTTACAACATGTCCAAAGTCTAAAAGATGAAGTCTCCCCATTTTTGCCTCTAAAGACACTACAGCAGTACACTCTGGGCCGTACTTCTAAGACACATTTGATTTTCTTTTCAGCAGTACACTGCACTTTCAATATTCTTCTCCAGCTCCATAATCCAAATGTATTGATTTCTTCTGATATTCACTATTCACTGTCCAACTTGCACATGCTTAGAAGGCAACAGAAAATACCATGGCCCAGTTAAGGTGTATGTTAGTCCTCCTTGCTTTGCAATACTCTCAAGAAGTGCGGGGCAGCAGATTTAGTTAATGTAACACGTCTCTTGATTTCTGGACTGCTGTTTCCATGAGCATTGATTGTTGATCCAAACGACAAAATTCTTGATAACTTCAACCTTTCTCTGTTTATCATGCCCTTACTTGTTGGTCTAGTTGTTAGGATTTGGGTTTTCTTGACATTGGGTTGTAATCTATACCAGAGGCTATAATCCTTGCTCTTCTCAGCAAATGCTTCCAGTTCTCCTCACTTTCAGCAAACAAGGTTGTGTCATTTGCATATCTCAAATTATTAATAAGCTTTTTCCAAACATACTGCCACACTCTTATTCAAAAAATCCAGCTACCCTCAGCATAGACATTGAATAAGTATGGGGAAAAGATTTATGCATACCTTTCGTAATTTTAAGTATACAGTATTTCCTTGTTCAGTTCACATAACTACCTCTTGACCCATGTACAAGTCCCACATGAGGACAATGAAGTATTCTGAAATGCTCATTCTTCTTAAGGTTATCCACAGTTTGTTATGATCTACATGGTTGAAGGCCTTTGCATTGTCAATAAAACACAAGTAAACATCTTTCTGCTCATAGTCAGGAACTATTTGACATCAGCAATGTGATAGTCACATAATTTCATGCCAACTTGAAGATGTAAAATGTAGGGGTTGAGTCTAGCCTGTAAATCAGGTCACAATCTGATGGCCTCCTGTGGGTGTGACCTTATCATAAGGAGAGTCACAGGACATTGACCTCTCTCTTAGCTGTCACCTTCTTGCTGACCAGACACACTGAGACCTGCCAGAACCCTGTGATGCTTCCACTGCTATTGGATCCACAAGATTTTTCACTCACCAGCCTATGATCGTCCTGCATTTTGTAGCATTGCATGTGGTTGCATGGGTCTGAAGAGGGACTTACAGACTATTAATTGGTCTTATGGACTTGAGTTCATCTGGGGTGGACTGGCTTCTCTATGTACAATTACTTCTCAATATAGAATGCTTTCTTACATATATATGAGTGTCATTGGACTTGCTTCTCTAGCCAATCTGGCCTAACACAAGCAATGCTATACCTTGATCCACATCCTCTTCCAAATCCAGCCTGAATTCCTGGAAGTTCTCTGTCACCGTACTGCTACAACTGTTGTTGCAGGATCTTCAAAATTTTACTTGCATGAGTTAGTAATGATATTGTTCTATAGTTTGAGCATTCTTTTGGGTCACCTTTCTTTGAACTAAGTACAACTTCCAATTAGTTGGCCAGCTCCAGTTAGTTGTCTTTACATTTTTCTGGCACAGAAGAGTAAGTGAGCCCAGTGCTTTTTCAGCTTGATGAAACATTAAAATTGGTATTTCATCAGTTTCAGAAACCTTGGTTTTGGCTAATGCTGTTAGCACAACTTGAACTTCTTTCAGCACAATTGATTCTTGTTCAGATGCTATCTCCTGAAATGGTTGAAGGTCTCCAATAGTTCTTTTTTGGAACAGTTTGTCTGTCCATTCCTTCCATCTTCATTGAATGGAATGCTTCCTGCATCACTCTCTATTTTGCTCAAAGAATATTTCAATACTGCCACCCCCGGCTGAAATCATTCTTGACTTTGTTCAGCTTAACGTATGCTGAATGTACTATTCCGTTTTGCTTTTCTAACTCTAGGTCTTAGCACAATTCATTGTAGTATTTTGCTTTGTCTTCTCAAGCTGCTCTTTGAAATTTTCTGTTCAGCTTTTTGCCTTCATCATAGTTTCTCTTTGACAGAGCAACTCTATGGTTGAAGGCATGTTTCAGAGTCTCATCTGACATCCATTTGATGTTTTCTTTCTTTGCTATTTTCTCTCCCCCACTATATTATGGGGATCCAATACAGATAGCATATCATTCCATGGCTCAATTATATCAAGTAGCATTGTACAATTTCTTACCATAATCAGTTTCAACACATGCTCTTCCTTCTTGAACTCCTTGATATCAACTCCCCTTTACACACACTCCTGCTACCCGCAGCATTGTTCCCCACAAGGAATGGAAACAATTATTCTACTACTTGTCGCTATAGGTTCATTATTCCTGGATGTTAATTTTTAAAAAAAATACATATAACAAAGCAGATAAAACTTAAAACAAAAATTCTGTTTTCTTCATGTGTGATGTTCTTGATCAGGTCTTCTGTCATTAGTGTTCAATGCAGCCAAACTGTTCTTGAGGTGATCCTGGAATTCAGGAGTGGTATTTTTTGCTTTAGTGGACTTGTTTTTTAACTTTTTCCCGCTTCAATCTGAACTTACATATGAGCAATTGATAGTTGCTACACAGTCAACTTCTGGCCTGGTTTAACTGCTGGTATTGAGCTTCAATACCATGCCTTGCCACAGATTGTAGTCAAGTTGATTTCTATGGATTCCATCTGAAGAAGTTTATGTGTGTACTCACTCTGTGTATTGTTGATAAAAAAGCTTTTGCCATACACAAGTCATTGGTCTCACACATTCTATCATGGGATCTTCAGCATCATTTTATCACTGAGGTCATATTTTCCAACTACTTCTCCTTCTTATTTATTTCCAACTTTTTTACATTCCAGTTGCCAATAATTATCAAAGTATCTTGAGTGCATGTTTGATCAATTTTCAACTGCAGTAGTTGGTAGAATCTTTCTATTTCCTCATCAGTAGCCTTGATGGATGATGTATAAAGTTGAATAATTGTTTTATTAATTAGATTTCACTGATGGCAGATAAACATGAGCCTATCACAGACTAGACATTGTACTTCAAGATTGATTTTGAAATGGTCTTTCTAACAATGAGCACCACACCCTTCCTCTTGATTGGGTCATTCCCATCATAGTAAATCATGGGATTTTTAAAATTCAAAATAGCCAATACCAGCCCATTTAGCTCACTGATGTCTAGAATATTCATCTTTATGCATCCATTTAATTTTTTATAACTGCCATTTTTCTAGAGTCATACTTTGTACATTCCAAGTTCTGATCACTGGCAGATTTTTGCTGGTGTTTCTCCTTAATTTAAGTCATGCCAGAGGTCCAAATGAAGATTCCAAAGTCTCCACTCCCACAAGCTTTACCTCACTCAAGTCACCATGGTCAACTCCACTCTGACAATTCAGCTCCTCATACGTCACATTTTGAGTGACATCCAACCTGAGGGGTCCACCCTCCTGCACTAATTTTTAACAATGTTCTGCTTCCATTCCTTAGACCATCAGTATCTGACAATGTTTCAAAACTATGCTTAAGGTTTTCAGTGGCTAATTCTTCTGAGGTGTCCAGCTAATTTCTTCTTCTTAGGCTCTTTTAATTTGGAAGTTACCTTGAAACCTTTGTACTTTGGCTGTGCCTACATTTGAAATATTAGTGACATAGCTTCCAGTATCACAGCAACATACAACCAAGTCAGCAGCAGATTCCTTCTTCCTTGTCTGTTCTTAATCTGGAAACTCTGCTAAAGTCTGTTCACTTTGGGTAACCTTGTTGGCATTCGAAATATCAGTGACATAGCTTTCAATATCACAGAGGCACAGAAGCCACGACAGTATGACAAAATGACAGACAAGAGGTGGGGGCAAGCACATGGTACCTATGAAATCAACAAATGGCAGTGTCTATTATCACTAATGTTAATATAAGTACCAGGAATGACAGTTCAGGCTAGATTTTATTCTCATCAAAATTAAACTCAAAGTATCACATAATAGACCAATTGGATTGTTTTCACATCTGTAAAGAGCAAACACCTCTTCAAATTGATATCTACAAGTGAAAATAAGATTAATTCCATGAATATATTCTTCCAGGATGTTCCATTATTTACTAGTATTGGTCATCTAAGATTATCGAGTTCACCTGATTAGCGCTGTAGGAAAAAGAGATGTGACATTAACATTTGTTTTCTATTTCATACAAAGCATTATGTTAATTAGCTTGCCATACATCAATTATTTTATTGTATGTAACTCTGAAAACTACGCTGTGTCTGATTTGGTCCATGGGTATTTTAATCACCTCAGAGGTATGTAAAAGCTGGACAAGATGCAAAGAAGTCTAAAGGAGAATTGATGCCTGTGACTTAGAATTTTAACAAAGAATATGGAGTATATCAAGGGATTGTGAGACAAGTGAACAAGCCTGTTTGGACAAAGCACACTTGGAAAGCTACTCAAAGGTGAGAAATGGTGAAACTATATATCATTTACTTTGTACATGTTATTGGAGGGCCCAGTCCCTGGAAAAAGACATCAAGCTAGGGAAAGTCAGGGGTTTAAAAAAAGAGGACTGAGCCCCGGTGACGTAAATGGTTGAGTGCAGGACTGTGGCCCGCAGGCTTGGTGGTTCAAATCCAGCGGTGGCTCTCAGGAACAGCACTGGGTAGTTCCCACGAGCACCAGAGGGCAGTGATGCCCCCCCCTCAAAAAAAGAGAAAGATGGATGGATAAAGTGGCTGCAACCATGGGTCCAAACATAGCCATGATTGGGAGCATGGCAGAAGACCAGGCAGTGTTTAATTCTGTTGCATAAGAGCTCACTATTAGTCAGAAGCCATA
>PVJH01033441.1:0-21571 GCA_004026705.1 Nesogale talazaci
CGTGTTAACTAATAATCTTCAAAGACCCCACACCTACATCTCACTCTCCACGTGTCTCCTTGTCCAAGACTTTGCACTTCCCGCAATAGGAAAAAACGCAGCGCTACAGCGGTTTAGCTCCGTAACGAAGTATTACTCCTGGCGGTCCCTAACACCCTAACACGTGCGAGGAGAGAGTAGCACTGGCCAGGCTGGCCAAGGCTGGCGTCAACTGGGCTGAGCCCTGACTCTCGGTGGTTTGGCGGTGAGGTGACCACGCAAATTGGCCGTGCCGTCATGACGCAATCACCCTCTCTCTTGTGATCTGATGTGGTCATCCTCCATTCTTGCACCACACCAAGGTCTTCATAATGGAACTGACCATGTCAGCCAATCGTGAGTGACCCACTTTATTCCTAAGCGAGGGCACCTTCTCAGGAACCAAGGATTAGACATCAGCTCTATCTTTTTGTGGCAGCAGACACAACGCAACCCACAACTTTGTATCTTGTCTCTAAACTGTTCAGTTCCCACGAGTTCCACCAACTGGCCTTGATTCTCTCAAAATTTCTTTGTTGCGTGCAGTCTTCTGCAGCTCATATTACAAGCTTTCATATTGCCCTCACTTTATTTTCTCACATTACTTGAGAACATGACAGATTATCGTGCAATTAGCTATTTCACCACCTTCCCGGTGAGCGGTGCCAGATTGTTGTTGTTGTTAAGTGCTGTCAGGGCAATTTGAACTCCTCGGGAGCCCCCGTGACAGAGTTTCCCAGACTGTCATCATCTCGGAATCGGATCTCCAGGTCTTGGTCCCGGAGAGGCATGGAATGGGTCAGTTAGCAGTTGAGCACTTAACTATCACTCCACCAGGCCTCCATGGTGCCCGCTTACTGCCATTTCTAAATTCTCCTCCAGACTAGAATACCAATCTCTCTTCTCTCTCTCTCTCTCTCTCTCTCTCTCTCTCTCTCTCTCTCACACACACACACACACACACACACCTTTTATAAGGCCATTCACATCTTTAATGGGCATATTAGCAGTCACCCACTATGGGGGTCTTCATTGTCAGGAAGTTTGTAGAGGGGACAAAAAGATTTCTTTAATATGGTTTTTATTTTTTATCTCAACATACAGTAAAAATAGTACAATGCACTTTAATGTCCTCCTGGTTCATATCACCGCCAGCATCAACGGGACCCTGCACAGTTTCACAACCCTAAAACACTCCTTCCTGTGGCTCCTTTGTAGCCACACCCTCCCCCAGCCCTACTCCCCATGACCCCTGGTCCATTCTTGGCCGCTAGAGGTTCGTCTTTCTGAAACCATTCTGTGGACAGAATCAGACAGGGCACAAGCTTTTGGACAGGCCGCTTCTGCTCAGCACAGCAACTCTGCGTGTGGGGCATGCTCAGAGCTGTCCAGTTTGCTCTCTGTATGATCTGTTCCATCTTATTGTGAGGGAAGGCTGGTGGTATGACAGTTACATATTGGACTGCTAGCCTCGAGGTCAGGGGTTCGAAACCACCAGCCTCTCCAGAAGAGAGAGATGGCTCTTTCTACTCCCATGAAAACGTATCGTCTCAGAAACTATCCCGGGCAGTTGTCCCCTGTCCTGCAGGGTCGCTATGGGTCAGAATCAACTCAGTGGCAACGAACTTGGTGTTCGGGTTTAGTATCCCACTGAGCTACCCTACGTGGTGCCAATCGTGAAATGCTCAGCTACTCAAATCCACCTACAGGCCCCTTGGAGGAAAGGCTTCCTTCTGAAACCTCCAGCCCGGGAAGCCCTGGGGAGGGAGCACTGCTCGCCCCTGACATGCACAGTGAGTTCCACCTGATGCCCCGGCTTCCTCCTGGGCCCCCTGGACGGATGGACCGCAGTTTGTTGAGGGACATCTTGCTTGCTTCCAGTTTGAGCGATTCTGCATCGAGCTGCTATGAGCATGCCTTTGTTGTTGCTGGCATGAGCGTATTGCTTCTCTTGGGTAAACACCCAGGTGTGGGAAGGCTGGGTGAGGTGACGTCTGTAGGTTTTGCTTTTGAAGAAATGGCCAGACTGCTTTCCCGCCCGTGGGGCTGTGTGCTGGAGGAATGTGGAGTTCTTTCTGGACCTGTTGGTCTTGAGATGAGTTTAAAAGCATCCAGGACGTCTGTGCATCGCAGCTAAACACTCAGATGATGCCTAGGGCCCCCCGGAAAGTGAGCACCCTCCACGGTGGGGTGGAGAGGAAAGCGGAATAGAGGTGGGCAGGCGGAGAAAGAGAAGTGAAGGTAACGTGGGAAAAATAGACAACCTAACTAGCAGGAGCAGTGTTCCCACGCGCTGTCTCGGGATTCAGCTGGACGGAGGGGGGTGAGATGGGGTCATCCCAGAGTGGAAAGGAACCTTGTTGAGAGCAGATGGGGGGAGACTGGAGGTGACAGCCTGTGAGCGTGGGTCTCAGGATAAAGGAGAAGGAGTGCAGGCGGAAGGGAGCAGCATGGAAGACCAGGGCTCTGAAAGGTTGGCTCTGAAGGGGAGTGGGGCAGTGGGACGGGGGATGGTGGGGAGTGGGGAGCCAGGAGAAGACTTCTCCAGAGAAACTGGGAGGCACTGGACAGTTCAGCATTCTGAAGGGAGCAGTCGACAGAAGGAAGGGTCCCGAGACAAGGAAGGAGATGCAGGGGAGAGCAGGGGAGGAGAACAGGGCGTGCTCCGGCTGACAGATTTTATATCCAGGATCAAAATCCTCACTTCGACCACCCTCTCATGAACCCTTGTCTGTTCTAGCAACTCTTGGTTTGAAGCGTCTTCAGCAGGCGTACAGAGCAGTGTGGCAGGGCACCAACGGGAAGCCTGTCTTTGAAGTCTGACTCTTTCTTGCTGTTTCATGGCCCTGGACAAGTCTCTTGATTTCCCCCAGACTCACCCAACAAATGGCATGCGACCGTTGTGAGGATCGCATGAGTTGGCAAGCTGGCTCAAGGCTGGACGCAGCAGACGCCTCTGAGAACTGGGAGGGAGGAAGGGACTCTTCTCTGCAAGTTTACTAGACCCAAACCTTGTTTCCATGGACAACCCCCTGCTTGCTCGGAGGCCCGCCTTGGACAGACTTGCAGCCCTGGGCGACCATCTCCCGTGGGTGTCTCTCCCCAGCCCCCTTCACCACCAGGAAAGCAGAAAGCATTTGAATTTCAGCTGTCCTCAAAGGCCTGCTGCTGCTAACAGCATCTCGGGCAGTGGAGCCTGCCCAATCAGTGCCATGGGAACTCCCAGGACAAGCCTGGCCAGACCTGGCTGTGCCCGGCCCAGAGCAGGCCCTGCCTTGCCTCACATACCCACACCCCGCTGGCTGCATGACCTACGGGCCTTCTCAGCTGTGATTGTGGCTAATGAGGCATGGACAGAGGCTGCCGAGGGAAAATCGGATTGCAGAGGATGCAGACCTAATGCAGACGAATTGTCGGGTCTTTCCCTTCACCTCTAGCCCCTGGGCTGCCTGGCCTGCCCCGTTCTTCAGCAGAAACCCAGCTCCAGGGCCCCAGGGCTGAGCCATTTGCAAGGCTGTCTGGAGGAGGCACCCGAACCAAGTCAGTTCACAGCCGTTCCAAAATATGTGGTTCTCTGAAGGCCATGCTCACCCAGAGTCACACACGGGGACACGCGCATGCACGCACGCTTACTATATCTTGGGTGCTGGCGCACAAGCACACACACACACACACACACACACACCACAGCTACACCTGCACACTCTACTTCAGAAGCGCACCCAGAGACCCCTTGAGGCGTCTGGCTCCAGATGTCAGAGAGGGGCCCTTAGCTTCCTGATTCCGACTTTGAGCTGCCGCTGCTGCTAGGGAGGTGCCCAGAGCTGGCTCCTAACCCAAGCCTCAGCCCAGCAGGCCCCCTCTGGGCCCCAGGCCAGAGCCCACGCCAACAGCAATGTGGTTCTTAGGAAAGGTCATCTGCCCTTCTTTCAGGCTCATACCTTCCATGGGGAGACGTTAGTTGTCAGTTGGGTTTGGTTTTTCCTTTGGTGGCTGTCCACCGGCCTTAGAATCAAGCCCCCATTGTCCCTCTCTGCTTAGGGACTTCCCAGAATTTGCTGCTACTCTCTCTCTGCAGCCTGGGCTCTGAGCCTTGCAGCTCAGTCACGCTGAGTGCTGGGTGCCTCTAACCTGCCTCTGGCCTGTTCCTTCTGCCCGGAAGACACCCAGACAGCCCCCCTGTCTGGTAGACAAGCTGCTCCTCCCCCAAGGTTTGTCTCGGAGAGGACCTTTCTGAGGGTCCGGAAGGCCGGAGGCCTGCAGGGCCTGCTCTTCTGTCCCCTGCCCCAAAGGTACATGGTAGCCCCACCACCACGCTGCCATGGCTGTGGAAGCCAGGCACCTACCACCCCTCTGACCTCCCCGCAGACAGAGCCCTGGGAGATCAGGGAGTGGGACTGACTGGTCCACAGGGCAGTGGCGCATCAGACCTGGTTGGCGTTGCCGCGGCAACTTGTTGGGGGCCGTGTGATCCCTCATGAACCAGTGAACAGCCTATCACTATTTCTAAAGAAAGGGCCTGGCATGCAGGCGGCTCAGTGGCAGGGAGGAGTGCCCAGGTGGTGAGAATGGCTAATGAGCTTGGCTGCTATCTCAAAGGTTATGATGAGGCACCTAAGAAGAAAGGCCTGGCAGTCTCCTTCCCGAAGTGGCAGCCACCGGACACCCACGGAGCACAGTTCTTCTCGGACACCGAGGGGGACCCCAAGAATTGGAGCTGAGCTGATGTCATGGCAGGCTATTGCTTTTGGGGTTTGGGCTTTGCTTGTGGGAATGGGAGTGGGGGTGGCGCTTCCCACGGGCTCCGACCTGTACAGAAGCCACCTTACCACCTTACCGCGTCAGGCTGGGAGCGCCTTTGCAGGCTCTGTTCATAACCCTGCCCTGTCACCCCTCAGACCAGAGACTCCCCCTGAGTCCTTCAGGATCCCTCCATCAGCCTCTCCTGTATGCTGGGAAGTCACTCTGGCCTTCTAACGGGTAATCAGATTTACCAGGAGCCTGAAGGAGGTGATGTATGTGAAAACACTTCATATAAAAGGACTTCGCACAGAAGCCCGAATCTGATTTGGCCAATGAACTCAATTGCTGGTCTGATTGCATTCCAGGAGGCAGAGCAGCCAGCATTTGTCCACATTACCCTGGAAAAGCCGGGTGCTTCAGGCAGGCCGAGGCCTCTCCTCTCAGCTGGCAGCTCATCTCCCTCCCCCTCCGCACCCCGCTACTTCCCTCTCAGCCTTTTGACCCAGACAGTCTGAAGTTCTCCAACCTATAGGAGTTTTCATGGCCAGGCACGGCTCCCAGCCCGCTCAGGAGCTAGGAGACCAGTGTTGGACCAGGGTCCCGCACCATGGTCCCCCACCTACATGCATGCTTCTGCTCTCTTCCACGGTCTTCCCCTTGGCCCCCAAATGGGAGACGCAAGACCAGTTACGGATTCAATGGCGCCTGCCCACCACAGTTGAAATCCTGATGCCCTGTCTTGGTGAGCATGACCCTGTTTGGACAGACGGTCCTAGAAAACGTGGTCCCTTAGGTTAACAACTCGAGCGGGTCCTGATCCCGGCTGGGTGGTGTCTACAGAAGAGGGGAGACAGGAGGGAAAACCACGCGATGCTCCCACCCACTGCGAGACGAGGAAGCCCTCCCTGCCCGAGGTTCGGAGAGATGGCGTCCCAAGACTGTGTCTCTCCCGCCGGAGACTCAGCCTGGCCGTCTGTAGAAGGGCGGTCCATCAAGTTCCGACTCTTACTTCTGACTGGCCCAGAGCCCTCAGCTCTCTCCTGGGCCCCCTTTCATGTGCACACCCTCACTTGGCTCCTCTTCACTCTTAAGGAGTTCAGAGACTCAACTGTCCGTGGCGCCCCCACGGGCTCCGACCTGTATAGAAGCCACCTTACCACCTTACCTCGTCAGGCTGGGAGGGCCTTTGCAGGCCCTTCCATGGGGAGATGTTAAGGGTCAGTTGGGTTTGGTTTTTTCCTTTGGTGGCTGTCCACCGGCCTTAGAATCAAGCCCCCATTGTCCCTCTCTGCTTAGGGACTTCCCAGAATTTGCTGCTACTCTCTCTGCAGCCTGGGCTCTGAGCCTTGCAGCTCAGTCACGCTGAGTGCTGGGTGCCTCTAACCTGCCTCTGGGCTGTTCCTTCTGCCCGGAAGACACCAGGAACTGACAGGGCGGAACTGCCCCAGGAGTCCCCAGACTGCCACTCTTCCTGGGAGTAGAAAGCCCCGCCTTGCTCCTTTGGTTCCACCAGGCTCCTGGAGTTTAGCTAAGACTCAGACCCAAGCGCCATGGAGTCACTGCGGGGGCCTTGGGAAAAGCACGGCCCTCGGCGCCCCGACTTCCTTGGTCCTCCTGCGGACACCTGGCCTCCAGAGCGTCAGCACCTCCGGACCAGGATCGGATGAGGGATTTACGTCCCCAGGCACTGGTGACATCGTGGCTGCCGGCCCCGAGGTCAGTGGTTTGAAACCACCAGCTGCTCCACAGAAGAAGGCCAGGGCTTTCTGCTCCCTTGAAGAGACACCGCCTCGAGCACCCAGGGGCACGTTCTCTCCGTCCTCCAGGGCCGCCCGGAGTCGGCGTCAACGCAATGGCAGTGGGTTCTGCGTTCTGACAGAACAGGGTGGCACAAACGGTGTGTGCTTGATGAGTCACGGGGAGGGCGCTGGTGGGGCGCAGAGGAAAGGCCTGGTGATCTGCTTCCAGGAGGTTTGGGTCTGGTCCTCACCCTCAGTGACAAGGGACCCGCTGCCGTCTGCTGACCTATAGTGACCCTGCCAGCACAGGGGAGAGCTGTGTCTCGGTTTCTGAGACTGTCCCCCCACCTCCGCCGCCCCCCCCACCCCCCCCACCCGGAACGACTGGTGGTTTGGAATGGCTGCTGGCCATCCAGTTAGCAGCCCCCCTCTCACCACTGCACCACCAGCACTTCAGGTTTCTCACTCAGTGACCCACTCAAATGCCTTTCCCCAAACCAAAAGAAATGTTCTCTCTGGCCAGAGGGGTAGGAACACCCGGCTGGCTGCTTTGAAACCGTAGTAGGGTGTTTCTAACTCTAGCCTTCAAGGTAAAAGGAATATTGGAACCCCGCCCGATGCATACGCCCAGGGGTAATGCCAACAAGTCGTTGAGGGAAAGACCAGGAAGTGATCATCCGTTAGCTTTTGCCAAGAACCCCCAAGGCCCTGCCATTAGTTGGAGTGGGAAATGGGAGCTGGGCTCTCCTGCCCCCTCCCACCCCCTGGCCCGGCACCCCATGTGTCTTCCTGATCTCTGGGAATGGCTCAGAATCCCAGTGTACCTTTGGGGATAGTCCCTGCCCAGCTCCAGGGACCATCCCTCTCACGCTCCCCCAAACTCCCCACGCCCTCTGTCAGTCCCTAGTTCCCCCAAGGAGCAGCTGACATCACTCTTTCTGGCAGCCAGCAATTGACCTACATTCCTCCCCAAGCTCCCTCCTGTCTGGGAGAGGCTCCAACACCCCGCTCCTCTCCAGCAAAGAGGGAAGGGCCCGGCTCACGATTTTCACGGAGCGCCAGTGCCAGGCCTGTGTCCAGATGGTGTTCCACCGGCAGCTCCCAGGCACTGCCCACCCCTCCCTGCGGGGCAGAGCACGCTCTGGCCTGGCAGGGCCACGAGCCCCTGCTGCCCTAACAGCCACATCGTGCAGCTGCGAGGCCCCCAGTCGGGCCAAGAGAGCGGTCTGGATGTTCTGGTCCCCGTGGCTGGAGCAGAGTTGGTTTCTGGGGAACTGGCGTCGTCAGCTGGGATGAGTGAGTCCTGCCCCCGGAGGGGAAGCTCGGCATGCCCTCCAACAACTGCACTCCCCAGAGCCCACTTGCACCACTTCAGGGCTCCTTGTCTGCTTCAACCAGTACTTGAATCCCCTGTCGGTGTTAGGTAGGAGCCCTGGTGGCGTCGTGCTTACTGTTGGACTTCTACCTGCAAGGTCTGTCGTTCAAATCCACAGACCACTTCCCAGCAGAAAGACGGGGCTTTCTTCTCCCGCACACTGTTACAGTTTCAGAAGCTCATGGTGCCTTTCATGAGCATTGGCTGTGGACCCCAGTAAGACAGAATCCTCCACAACTTCCGCCTGGTCTCCGTGTGTCCTGATAGGGCTATTGGTCCTACTTTCCTTTACATGGAGTCGTCGTCCACACCGAAGGCTGCCCCCCCTTGATCATCGTTAGCAAGGGTGCCCAGTCTTCCGTCTCAGCAAGCAAGCCAGTGCCCTCAGCATGCCGGAGTTTGCTGATAAGCCTTTGCCCAATCCCCATATTGCTCCTTCATAGCGTCCACTCCTTTCGCCGTTCGTTCAGCGCACAGATTGCGTAAGTCTGAAGAGAGGAGAGAAATAAACCTGACACGCCTCCTTCCTGCTCACTAACCACATAGCATTCCCGTGTGCTTTTCACATGTACGGGTTCCACGTGAGCTCAATGAAGTGTCTGCAACTCCCATTCTTCTCACTGTTGTCCATCATTGGCTAGGGTCCGCACAGTTGAACGCCTTTGCCGGACACACCCTTAGGAAAGTCTACGTGCTGGGAGCGGACCTTGTGCCTGGCAGGGAGTGAGCCCCTCTGTGGGCCGAACTGGCACAGCCTCCACAACAGCTAGACTCCAGCACAGTCGTGTCCCTGAGGGTGGCACCGACGGGCAACGTGTGGGTCTGCGCCCCAGGCAGGCGTCGTGACTTGGAGCCGATGCAAGGGCCATGAACAGCATCAGTGGCCCCCGTACAAGAGTACATCGGAAAGTATGGCTGAAAAATCCTAGACGTTTTCATTACATTGACAGCTCCTCTACCGAGGTCTAGCCACTTCTGAGGGGAGTGCTTCCACCTCTGTAACTCTTCCCCAAAGAACCCAGTTGCTGCTCTTCCAGCAATTCCACATTAAAAAATGGCGTTCCTTCCAAATGTTGAGCGTGGGGAACAAAAACAAGTCTGAAAGGGCAAATCAAGAGGGGACATTGGATGGGATGAGAGTTCTCATAGAACAGCTCTTGCTGTGTAGGGGGGTGGGGTGGGGGAATTACCCAGTGTAATTTTCCTTGTATTTTCCTCCATCAAAGTAGCTTTTCTGTTTTCCTTATTTTTAAACAAAAAAAACTTCTTATTGTGAACCAGGCAAAAGTTTACAGAGCAGTTCATCGGTTCCACATGCAACAACTTATGCACGTTTTGTTTCCACTCATCCCTTTCAATTCCCTCCACGTGCCATCGCTCACCCTACCCGCCACCCCCGCGTCCCCATCCTTCTGGTTCCTCTTCCTCCTTCTGTCCTAACCCTCTGTCCTTGGCAAATGCTCCTTTTTCAGTCTTCAATGGGTGGCTATTCTAACATGAGGGTGAGTCCAGTTCTAGACCGTAAGGGTGACTACGGGCCCTGTTCATGGGAGTCCCACCAGTCCCTATACAACTAGTTAGCGTGATCTCTTATGATTCTGAGTGTTGTTCCACAACTTCCTCCCAGTCTGCCCTGGGCCTTGTCTTGTGACCCTTGTCAGAGCAGTTGGGGTAGGGAGCTGGGCACCATCTAGTTCTTCTGGTCTCAGAGTGGTGGAGATGCATACTTGCATAGTCCATTCCTCTATTTTTTTTCATGTATAGATACTCACAAGCTTTGAAGACCCCAGTCACAACTCATACAAATAGAATGAAGAATGTTGTCTTTGTGAACTCTGTTATGCCAACTGACCTTCGTGTCTCCTAAGACCGCAGTCCTGAGCTCCCCCGACCCAGTCATGCATTCCCTGAAGGTATTTGGTTATGTCTCACAAGTGCCCCCATATGCTTCACCACAGTTGTGGGTGTCATTGAAACAAAAGCAAATGTGTGGTACCAACATCCTCCGTCAAATCTATATATAAGTGTGTGTGGTGCTAGTCCCTCTCCTTCCCACGCCTATTTAGCCTGCATGTCCATCTTGCATCTAGTTGTAGATCACTGCTGTTGCAGAACTGCATGTCTGGGGTATTTACGTCTCAGCCTGTAACTCTTGCTCTCCTCCCGGGGCCTTTCCCTGCCTCCAGCCTTGTTGCCTGAAGTTTCCATTGTCTCTGTGATCACCCTGTGGTCTTTGCGAAAGGCCATCAAGATGAACTCTTTGAGGGCCCCCAAAACAGTCACCGGAACTGAGCTGACCTGTCAGTCTTGAATTTAGCTGGCCCAGCCGTCCCCCTCCAAAAAGACGGGTTTGATGGTTTTAAAGGCCCCTAGTGAGGCTGGGATCAGTGCACTATTACCGAGAGAGCTTTCACAGATTCCAGAGACAGGTTTCATTCAACATGGTTGGTCTGAACGAAACAAACCGTGTATGAACCAGAACCCCCCAGGAGCAAGGTTTTTTTACTTATTCTTGTACTGCATGGTGCATCCTTAAATTGGAGGGGGAGGGGGAGAAAGAAAGTCTTCCTTTAAAAAATTTATTTATTTATTTATTTATTATTAATTGGGAGTTAATACAGATATCATTCCATAATTCCAACTTGTCAAGCAGCACTATGCAGTTCTTATCACTATCGGTTTCCAAAACAAGTCTTCATTGTTTACCTGGAAACTCACAGGTATCTAGGCATTCTGCATATATGCATATGCATATGATGTGTGTGTGTGTGTGTGTGTGTGTGTATTAGTTCCATCTGACAGTCACCGTGTGTGGGGACTTCTCAGGAAAGTGACTCCAAGAGTCTTGCAGGAATTTTCCCCCTGTGCAGGGGCTCCAGGTCAGGCATATCTGCTGTGGAGAGCTTCTATCGGTCAACTAGGGCATCCATAGGACCCCAGGAATGAGCAAGCCTGTCCCTAGGAGCTGGCCAGTCTTTTCTCTTTAGACCCCCTGCACTCCCATCTTCCCCTCCGCATCACTGGTTGGCCACTAGCAATACCAGCATGGGTGGAGCCTGTGTGTCTTCCTCCCACCAGCTCCACCCTGGGGGGACAGTTGCTGTCCCGGTTTGACGCACCAGGAGACACGGACCCTAAAAGACTGTCACCTGCCCACGTGCACACAGCAACGGGGGCAAGATCTGAACCCTGCCTGCCCCACTGCTGCATAGTGTTGCCGCCCCACCCTGACTTGACCTGGCCCTGTGCCCGGCTCCACACAGAGTTCTCTGTGTACTGCTGTGCCCATCCTTTCCTCTCAGTCCTTCGGCAGCTGGTGAGGCCTTTGTGCCAGCCATTGCTCTCAACTCCCCAAGCCACACTCAAGGCCATCCAGTCCCTTCCGACTCAGAGCAGCAGCCCTGCCCCCGTGCGGGCTTGCAGGGGACGGCGAGCCTCCTCTTTCTCCTAAGGAAAGGCTGGTGGATTCCTACTGCTGACCTTGTGGTTTGCAGCCCAATGCATAAGTCACTGCACCGCCAGGGCTCCTGAGACACTGCAGTAGGCACTTAGCAAAATAACAAATGAAGAACCTGGAAATATAAGACAGATTTTAATTTAGGAGAAGTGACTTGCTCAAGGTCATTCGGGAAATCACACAGGGCATGGGCAGAAATCAGTCTCCTGATTCAGCAATCTCTCCTTTCTCTCTCTCTCTCTCTCTCTCTCTCTCTCTCTCTCTCTCTCTCTCCCTCTCCCCTCCACTAGCCTGCCTGGTGGATGCCCTCTGAATCCACTCTGCTGCCATCCAAAGAGTTAAAGCAGGGCCGCTGGTTCAGTGGGGGTGGGAGGGGACGCGGCGGGGTCCTGGTGGACTGGGAGTTGTGGGCTGGTTGGCCTGCCCTGTTCCTCTGTTCATTATTAAGTAATGCCTCCTGATGGATGGCTGAAAAGTGCTGTGTAGCGGGGTCAGGCGGCTGAGGTGCTGGTTTCCGAGTGAGATGGATGGTTCTCGAAGGTCAAATTCAGGAAGCGATTCCTCGGGAAAATTGATCCCATGCTCCCCTGGATGGAGGGGAGAGATCTGGGCTGGAGAGGCAGCCTGGAGATGGGGCCACCCACTGGGGCGGTGGGAGGGGTGTGGAGAATGAGGGCTTTGTTCCTCTGAAGATGCAGTCCTTTGGCCAAGGCCAGGGCTCAGGATTGGTAGCAGGGTCCAGGGTAGGAGGGGATGGAGAAGGGTGGGGTCTGGTTCTGCAGGGCCCCCCCCCCCCGGCTTTTATTATCCAGGAGGCATCCAGTTGGCTGAAGTGCACAGAGAAAAGCGGGGAGGGGGGGGGGCTGGTATATGGCCATGAGGTCCGACTGCAGCACCAAGCAGCCCTGGGTTCAAATCCCACCTCCTCCGCCCAGAGAACCGGCCTTGAACTCCGTCTCAGTGGGAGAAGCAGTGCCGTGCGCGTTTGCACAGGCTCAGATCATGGAGCCTTCCCCACACATGCGTGCGCGTGCTGGATAAATTATTTATATGTATTTGCTTATTTATCTAATTTACTTCTCCTCTCAAGGGCCTTCTGGAATAGGGGAAAGAAACCGCAGGGCAGTCTCGGGAGGCGGGGCCTGTGTTGGAGGGAATCGGGCTGCGTGGACGTCTGTGGGCCTGGGTCTGTCTCAGAACCAGTACATGGAACCTCTCCAAGGACCCGCCCAGCTGCTGCGGGAGTCCTTGAGCGGCTCCCCGAGCGACTCTGGGGCTCCTCTCCTGGTCTGTAAACTGAAGAGGTTGTGGGTTTCTGCGTCCCTGCCTGCAGGTTTCTGGGATTGGATTGTGATGGGAGCAGATCACCAGCACCGTATCACTGCCCCTTCAGGGCCCCTTCGCAGGGGCAGACAGCCACTCTCCTGAAGGTGCAGGGCTGATGCAGTCACCCGTGCTGCGTTCCTGGGGTCCCTGCCTCGGGAAGCGCACAGATCGATGACTCCACCACTCACTGCCATCGGCAGGGCTCTGTTGAGAGTTGAAAGCCCAGTCTTTCTCCTAGGGTGCTGTTAGTGGTTTTGAACTGCCGGCCCCGAGGATCATAGCCCAACTCAGAACCACTACTCCACCGGGGCTTATGTGAGGAAAAGCATGGGGAATCAACACATGCGGAGAACATGTGTGCAGTCGAGGAGCCCTGGTGGCTCAGGGGTTAAACTCTCAGCTGCCGATGGAAGGTGATAGTCCAACCCCAATCTCCCCCCACCCCACCCCTCCAGCCTCTCTCTGCTGGAGGAAGAGGTGACAGCCTACTTCTGTAAAAATCCTCACTGCTGTCATGTAGGCTCTGGCATACAGAGGACAGAGTAGAATGGTCCCTGTGGGTTTCCAAGACGACCATAAATCTTTACAGAAGTGGAAACCTGCGTCTTTCTCCCTCAGAGCTGCTGGGAGTTTCCAACTGCCAATGTGAATAGTAGACTGGTGAGGAACCCACTCTACACCCCCAGTCTCGGACAGCGTCCCGGGCGTCCTCCTGTGTCTGGGAGTTTGCTATGAGTTGCAATTTACTGACCAGCAAAGACTTGGGGGTCTTAGCTGCATGAAGCCAGTCCTTTGGAGAGTGAGTCTCGGTTCAGCTTGCAAAAGCCCCATAAAGTAGGTGCGACTGTTGTCCCTATTTTGCAGATAAGAAATAGAGACCTGCTGGGGTCTTAAAGGCTTGAGTAAACAAGCAGCCATCCAGCTCAGAAGCAACAAAGCCCACATGGATGAAGCACACCAGCTTGTGGGACCACGAGTTGTCAAAGGGATCAATTATCAGGGTTTCCCAGACAAGTCCGGCTAGAACAGCGGATGTACGCTGGAGTCGGAAACATGGGGAATTTAGGATAGATGTTCCCTCAGGACTAGTGATGGGAGTGGTGATCCTGGGAGGGTGGAGGGAGGGTGGAGTAGAAAGGGGGAACCAATTTCAGGGATCTACATATAACCTCCTCTCTGGGGCATGGCCAACAGGGGAGTGAGTGAAGGGACACATTGGACAGTGTACGATATGAAATAGCAATTTGTAAATTATTAAAGCTTCACGGGGGGAGGAGGAAGGGAAATATGGGGAGCTGGAACTGGGGACCTAGATGGAAGGAGGATGTTTTGAGAGTGATGATGGCAACAAGTGGGCAAATGAAGTCTGCATACAATTGATGGATGTATGGATCGTGAGGGGAGGTACATGAGTCCCAATAAAATGATTCATTTTTAAAAAGGGGGGGAAGGGGAAAGAAGAGCTTTGGGGGGGGGCATCACTGCCCTCAGGTGGTGGGAGTAGGAGGCCCAGCCTTTGCTCCGTGGAGCTGGAATCGAACCTCCATCCCAGTGGGCCGCAGTCCCGCGCACAACCACTACGCCACCGGGGCTCAGCCCAAAGAGCTTTTTTTTTTTTTTTAAGGGTAGCTTATACCAAGGGCTCAAGTGGAAAATGTTTGGAAATGAATGTGGCAATATGTGTGCAAATGTGCTTGATACAGATGATGCATTGAATGCTATAATAGCTGTAAGAGCTCCCAATAATTTTTTTTTTTTAAGAGAGAGAGAGAGAGAGAGAGACCTGAGGATGTTCAACAACCTGTCTAAGGTCACATGGGCAACAGCAGCACATTCTAGGCTCCTAGGGCCAGCAGGGTGGGCCTTTCCAGTGACCCAGAAAGGTGAAACTGTGGAGTGAGTAGACGTGCCACCTGGGCCCTGTGGGGTGCAGAAGCTTCAGGTGCTTCCAAACCCTGGATGTGTCTGTGGGCAGTAGGATAGGGGCATTTCCCAGGTCCATCCGCTCATTCCGAATTGGCCGGTGCCTCTGCCGGTCACGTCAGTGCCTGGTATAAGTGGGATTCGTCCTCTAGAAAACTCCGCCAGGGATAAGACTCCGCGGGGATAAGAAGCTTGCCCAGCCCACCGATGCCGCCCCTCCCGGGTTCCTTGACTGACATCTAGGCTCTGCCCCTGGACGGCTGGGAGGCCCCAGGCAGCCGACTTCCCTCTGCACACTTCTGTCTCCCTGCCTGGACAGCGGAGAGGAGAATGGCATGCTGTTCACGGGGATGTGGGGGACTCATGGTTCACTCCTGCCCAAGCAGTCCTCAGGACGGTGTCTTGCTTCGGGGACACACAAGCGTCTGCTCTTATGTACTCAGGAGTCTTTCTTTAAGGGCCCCTGTGCTGTTCAGCCGTGGCCTGCTACCGGCAACTGCTGCCTGGTCAGCAGTTCGAAACCACCAGCCCCTCAGCAGGAGAAAGATGGGGCTTTCTGCTCTTATAAAGGGTGAGAGTCTCAGGCTGAGCCCAGGTGGCATAATGGTTGTGCGCGGGACTGCGCCCACTGGGACGGAGGTTCAATTCCAGCTCCACGGGACCAAAGGCTGGGCCTCCTACTCCCACCACCAGAGGGCAATGATGCCCCAAAAACCAAAAAAAAAAAATGGTGAGGGTCTCAGCACCTCACCGTGGGTCCCTGTCCTACGGCGTCACAGTGAGTCAGTGTGGACGCGATGGCAGCGAGTTTGGTTTGGGGGGCCGGCTGGTACGGACAGTAACCCAGATCTCTGGCAGTTTGCAGGAGAGAGACTGCAAGCCAAGGCCAGGTCTCCAGCCATTAGTCATCCAGGTCAACCCTTCACTGTTCTTCCAGATCCATTCCTTATCTGTCTGGTTGTCTTTGGTGACAGCTTTCATGAGAAGGAATCCACATTCCATACTGGCCATTCAATGGCTCATCATTGCATAACCATGACCACAAATCATCTGGGGGCAGCTCGACTGCTTCCCAAAGAGGCTTCCCACCGCGCAGGTCTCCCGCGCAATTCCTCGATGTTCCACTTCCTGCCCCAGTTTCTGTTTCTGCGGATTGGCCTATTCTGGGCAGTTCACATCACTGGCGTCACCGCGTGTGGTTTTTGGGGCAACGATTTCTTCAGGCACGATCACGTCTTCCAGGTGTACCCACGCTGCGACATGGATCGGTACTGGACTCGTTTTTTTCTGACTGAGTGATATACCCTTGCATGGATATGCCACATTCGGTTTATCGGGCGGCGGCTCCTTGGGTCATTTCTGCATTTTGACCATTGGCAAGAGCACTGCTGGGGACATTTGTACGTGGATCCTCTGCGTTTCTCTTAAGCATTCAGCTAGGAAAGGGACCGCCAGGCCAGGTTTCACCTTTTGAGGGATCGCCAGGCCGTTTCCCACACTGGCCGTCCGTTTTACATTCTAACCGTGGTGGGGGCTATGGACCCCTCGGCAGATCCAGGCCAGCAGGCACTCTGCAGAAAGCAGGAGAGACTTTCCACTGCGGTAACCATTCCGAGTCTCTGAAGGCCCGGGCAGTTCCCCGTGTCCTGCAGGGGTTGAGTCAGAATCCACTCGACGGCCGTGTGCGTGCGTGCGATACTTCTGGTTTCGCGTCTTAGGATCCAGCTCTGACTGTCGCCGTCTCAGGGAGCTTGCGCGGCAGCCCCCCGTGGCGTGGATCCGTGTTTCCCAGGTGACTCACGAGACGGAGCACCGCCTTCTTTGGGGAGACATCTCGTCCAGATCCTCCGCCCACGCTTTAATTGGATTATTCATCTTTTGGTTACCAAGGGGCCAGATTCCTTGACGTATCCTGCACACCCCTCCTCTATCGGTGAGAGGACCGGGAAGAGGCCCCCGCCTCCTCTGCAGCTCACTCCCTCGCTTTAAAGGACCAGGGTCTCCGCAGTGCAGATGGAGTTCATTTCCATGCCGTCCACTTCCTCTCTTTTTCCTCTCGGCGCGATCCACGAAACCGTGGCCGAGTCCAAGGTTATGAAAACCCATGCGCGGACTTTCTTCCAAGAGCTTTCTCTTTTAGTTCTGGGATTTAGGCCTCTGGTTTCTGGTGAATTCATTTCCCTGTATGGTGTGAGGTCACCGCCAAACTGTATTCTTTTGCATGTGGCTGTCACATTATGTGTATTTATTTTCTTTTTTAAAAAATTGTTATTATTTTTGGCTGAGCCCTAGTGGCCTCGTGATTGTGAGCAGGACTGCGGCCCACAGGGTGGGTGGTTCGAATACAGCAGCAGCTCTCCAGGAGCAAGGCCAGGCTTCCTCCTCCCACCAGGGCAGTGAGGCCACAAAACAAAACAAAACAAAAATGTTATTCTTTTTGTTTATTTTATTCTGGAGCTTCCCTCCCCCCTTTTATTCAATATGAATACTTTTAAAATTTAGCATCACCTACCCAAAATTTAGCATCACCTACCCAATGTCCCTGCATTGGTGAGCTTTTCACTTATTTAATATCATGAGTTCTAGACTGAATGTTGCTGTTCTTTCTGATTCTGACCCAGAGCATCTTCCCGATTGTTCCTTCGCCTGGTCCCATTGTTGCGGGAATTGTGTCAGCCCGTCTCATCGAGGGGCCGCCTCATTGCCATTCCCCTCCACTGTGCCCAGCATGATGTCCTTCTCCCGGGACTCATCTCTCCTGACATGTCCAAAGTACCTGAGACGAAGTCTTTCCATCCTTTCCATACTAAAGAGTAGCTATTAAACCAGCCACAGTTCGGGGATGCAGTTCCCCATTTGGGGAGGCCGTATGAATAAAGATGAATCTACAGTCCGAGAGCTGATAGCAGGGGCTGAGTATGTACAGGGGCCAAGAAAAGCCCCGTCGCAGAAGTGACGTTTGACTTTAAACCTGGCACTCCCCATAAATGTTAGTCTTCCGAGAAGGAGGCAGAACCTGGCAGGGTATTCCAGGTAGAGGGAACAGCATGCGCAAAGACCCAGAGGCAAGACGGACCGGGACAGAAGCTGGACAGCATGAGCCGCTCAGTGTGGCGAGGGCATGATGTAAGGAAGCGGTCAGGCCAGGCCTGCAGCGTCCTGAAGAGAAGTTTTGTCTCGCTCCCAGGAGTGTGAACTCAGCAACACCACAGCCCACTCTGGTTTGCACAGTGGAGGGTGGACTGCCCGGGGCAGGGTTCGAGCCCAGGGGACCAGCCGGGCCAGAGTCTCCAGGGCACATATGAGATGTTGATGGCCTGCACCAAGGCGATGCCAGTGGGGGTGGCAGGCAGGACGGGGCCTTCTGGTCTTGGAGAGAGGGAAGGCTGTCCCGGCAAGGGGAGAGGCCCTCGGCATGGAATGACCATGACGGCGGGCAAGTGAAGCAGCCTCTCAGGAGCCAGGTCCTCAACCAGCGAGACTACTCCCCCCCCCCCCCCCGCCCCGGGCAGGGCAGTTCCCCAGCCTATACCCTTGCTAGAAGTTGGTCTGGGTTCCTGACAAGGGGTGATTTTAAGTCTGCCTCTTGGGGCTGTGGTTAGGACAGTGGTTCGTAATCTGTGTGGGGTGGTGACCCCTGACGGTGATGCAGTAACCATGGAAATAACCTTCTGGTTGGGGGGTGACCGCAGCATAGGGATGAGGAAGGTGAGAGGTGCTGTGTGAGGAGGTACAGAGTGAGGTGACAAGATGCTAGAACACCCACCCCAAGTCAAGGACACAGAGCGGAGTCCCCTAGGACACGTGTGCAGTTAGAGACAAGGGGATAAACGCCCAGAAAGGCAGCACAGGCCCCTCTGCCCCTGCCCACCCTCCCAGCATATCCCGACCTGGAGAAAAAGCAGGAAGGAGCCCCACCCCCAGCTCATGTGCCTCAAGGGGCCCTAACTCCTGCTGCTGGGTGCTCTCCATCTGGGTACCTTCTCCCAGAAAAGCCTGCTTCCAGGCCCAGTAGACACCAGGACCAGAGGCCCCAAGCCATGGGAGCGACACTAGGCAACGGGGTGGAGCCAGGGGCAGAGAGGGGTGCTAGGCAGAGCCTGGACACGAACAGAACTGGCCTCAGGGGGTGTCTTCCTTGTCCGTAAAAACTCCCCTGGTTATCCCCGTACTCGCCACAAGGTTGAAGACCACAGATCCTCGCACAGAGAAAGAGAGATACAAAGGTGTGGGTTTGTGTGTGGGGGGGGAGGGACAGAGAAGCAGAGAGGTCAAGATCATACACACCCCTTCGCACTCTCTCCCATACACAGGCACACACGCATGTAGGCACAGCATCTCTTAGAGCAGGGGTCCTCAAACTGCAGTGCGCCGAAGACATTTATTTGGCCCACCACTTTTTGTTGCCACTGCCTGTCCTGCTTAGCAGCTGACTTATCCTGGGCCCGCAGTGAATTTGTTCACTGTTGTTTGTTTTAACTATAGTCCGGCCCTCCAACGGTCTGAGGGACAGTGAACTGGCCTCGTTTACAAAGTTTGAGGACCCCTGCACAGCACCTCTTAGAGCTACGTGCAAATGTCTGAAAGACTAAGAAGTGCCCGTCTGGCGCTAGCCTGAGCCTTGGCTCCCCCCCACCCCATAAACTCCTGACAGGGCCTGGCACCCAGAGCAGCATGGTAGTGAAGGCACCGTGTTTGTCCCAGGGCAGAGTCAGGGTGGGTCAAGTCACCCTCCCACGCTCCTCTGGGAGACAGAGCTGGCCAGGAGGGGGTCTGGGCAGAACCTGCGCTGGGGAGAGACGTGTGCATTTAGGTCAGGAGTAGCCAAGAACATGACCTTGGGCTGGCTTTTCCCCACCTGCACCGCCAGGCCTGTCCACGCTATCATTATTACAGCCCGCTTCTCAAATTCAGCTGGTCTTTTATGCATTTTTAACAAGCCAAGGTCAATGTTATCACCCAAAGTTGAGATGGCAATCTCTGCTCTAAGTAGCCGCTATCTAAAAATACCCCTTCCTCAGGCCAGCGGCTCCCAGTCCATGCCTGGTTCCAGGGGAGGGGCTCCTCCCTAGTGGGATGTTGGATAAGAATTCTAAAGGAGGGGGGAGGGGGGAGAAGTGCGGAGCTAATGCCAAGGGCTTAAGTAGAAAGAAAATGTTTTGAGAATGATGAGGGCAACACATGTACAAGTGCTCTGCCTAGAACGGATGGGTGTATGAATTGTGATTAGAGTTATATGAACCCCCCAATAAAATGATTTTTTTTAAAAAGAAGTAAAAAGTATAACACAATCAGAAAAAAAAAGAATTCTATAGGAAAACCTTCTAAGGTCGGGTGCATTTTGCCAACAAACTTCTGTTGAACAAAGTCAGATAGGTCTTAGTGCAGGACTTCCCAGAGCCTCTGATGTCCTAACGTGTGTGGTGACGGGAGCAGGTGTGGGTCAGGAAGCAGGGCCTACTGAATAGTCAGGAGGTGTTTGTAATGGACAGGTGTGGGGGGTGGAGGGGAGAAGGGGTTGTTGGTGAGCACAATACATGCCCACCTAAAGGATGCTTTTTTTTCTTCGACTTTTGGAATTTGGGGTATGGTTATGTCTAATGTAAGCATCATCAGAAGCTACCAGACACACGATTTCATGTCCTGCTTTTCTGCAATCAGCTATAAAACGCTGCTTTGAGTCAATCCTGACTCTTAGGACGAGGCAGGACCGCCCCCGTGGGGTTTTGAAGCTATAACTCTCTAGGGGAGTACAAAGCCTCATCTTTCTTCCAAAGAGCTCGCTGGCAGTTTCGAACTGCTGGCTTGGCGGTGAACAGGCTGAAACGTAACCACTACGTCAGCCCATGGTAGCTTCTTGGGCTCTGGACTCAGCTCTGAGTTCTACTTCCAGTGACTTTTTTTTTTGGGCATCACGGCTCTCCGGTGGTGGGAGTAGGAGGCCCAGCCCCACTGCTGGAATTGAACCTCCGTCCCAGTGGGCCGCAGTCCCGCGCACAACCACGACGCCACCGGGGCTCAGCCCTCCAGTGACATTTTTAAGCAGCCCTGTGACCCTAGGCTCAGGCCCTCCCTCTCCTCATCTGTCACAAGGTGGCAATAGCCCCACCTCTCACGGGAGATTCCTACTGGGCAGTCAGCACCTAGTCTTGGGAACGTTCTCGGTGGTTCGAGGTGGGCTCTGAAACCCAGATATTTACTCTTTCTACAGTTCCATCGTGTCGATGCCGCTTAGTTTCCTGATGTGTTCTGCTGGGGATCAGGGAGGGCAGGAGGAAGACAGGGGGTAGGGGAAAGAAAGCCGGGAAGCCAGTGAGTTAGCACCGATCTGCCAGGCTTACAGGGGCCGGTTCAACAGCAGCTGGACATGGCGGACCCCACAGAGGAGCCCTCGCCCCCCGCCAGATGAAGACAAATGACAGGAAGAGAGCGGCAGCAAGAGCCAAGACAGAGTCTGACGGACCTGATTGATGGGGACGGGAAGATGTCTGAAGTTAAATATCATCGGTGGGTGAGCGGAGGCTGAGGGAGAACACCTCGAGGATTTGAGGAGCATGGCTTGGGGGACTGAGGAGTCTCACTCGGCCCAGTGGCAGGGGTGGGGTCTGAAGGCAAAGGAAGTCACCTTTGAGATGAAGAGAGACCGATGGGAAGTCGGCCACCCCACTCTCACCCAGGTCACCATCTTCTGTCACCTGCCAAGACAGGGCCATCTCCTTGGTCTCCCTACCTGGACTCTTGTCCCCACCCCATCCCTCAAAGAAGCCATTCTCCACACAGCAGCCCAATGAAAGAACTCACTGCCACCGAGCAAACTCCAACCAAAATCTGGATTCAAGCACACGGCGAGAAGCAACGGCCCCGCAGAAATGGTCTTTATCAAGTCACTGACCCCAGCAGGCCCTTCACGGCCTCCGATGACTTTTGACCTCCAACTGAGTAAAACCCGCCTCTGCTCCTCCCCGCCAGGAACACCTTCCAGCCTCACAG
>PVJH01033442.1:0-21593 GCA_004026705.1 Nesogale talazaci
AAGACCTCAAAATTGGGAGCTTCAGTGAGAATGGCTAACTTAACTAGCACACTAAATGTTGGTAAATCTCTTGCTTAATATTTTGGAGTATATGACGTGGAAAAGTCCCGTCTTCATTCCACATGGCAGGGGCCTGGTGCTGCGGGGACAGCCATAGAGGACCACAAGGGAGTGCCTTTCAGGGAGAGACCGTCATGATGACTCCCTGCTCTGAGGGGCAGGAAGTGTTCTTGTGGATTCCATTGGAGGGTGGTGGGACTCTGGGCTCCGCTTAGCCCCCGCCAACCACCGGGAGAAAAATGAGGGTGCCCGCTCCCATCGACATCTGCCCACTCACAAAGCCCTCAGTGGGGAGTACTCGTCTCTGCCTCCAGCCCGGCAGGGAAAGGCTCCAGGCGCTCAGTCGGTGAAGGCCAAGGGACCTTGGTCACAGCTGCACCCAACCCAAGCCTGTGGCATTTCCAAGGGTGTGTGTGTGTGTGTGTGTGTTTGTCCGGGTAGACTAGAAAAACAAATCCATAAGCATGCCTATGGATGTAAGGGAGAGGTTTATATACAAGAGGAATGGAACATTGAGAAAGCATCCCAACCCAGTCTACCCCATAAGTCCGATACTAGCCCATATGTCCCATACCAATCCATAAGTCCTCTTCAGACTCACGAAGCACGTGCAGTGATGCCAGGACAATCACAGGCCAGTGGGTGCAGAGTCTTGTGTATCCATGGTGGTAGAAGCATCCCAGCACTGGCAGGGGTCTCCCCATGGCCTCCCAAGCATCTTGATATAGAGATCATGAGAGAGAGAGAGAGAGAGAGAGAGAGAGAGAGAGAAAGGAACAATAGGAGTCAGACACATACCGTTTCATGGTACATGCTCACCTCCGTCCCGCTACATGGAGAGAGAGAGAATTTTTACTTTTCCCGAATAAATCACCTTCTTGGGAGGGATACCTGAGCCCTGCTTACTGGTCAGTGGAATGTCACAGGAGAGGGCTATCTTAAGGCCTATGTGTGGTCTTAGGGATGCCTCTGTGACTTTGTGAAGAGGGGAGTGATAAGACCAGACCCTGGACACCTGGAGGTAGATAAACAGGTGTCAGATGAGGAGCCCTTTACCCTGGTTCTTGAATCCCGCCCACAAGCTTCAAAGGAAGGGAGCCATCATCCTAACAGCAGGGGAGTTAGCTCAGCTGTGAGACAACACCAAGGCATAATTGGGAACAACAGGGAGGGCAGCTAACTTAATCTCCATAACAAATGCTGAGAAACAGTTTGCTTAATATTTTGGAGTATAGTAATTGTGGAAAAGTTCTGTCTTCATCCCACATGGGACAGTGTGTTAGTCCAGGTAAACTAGAGAAACAAATTCATAGACACGCATATGGATATAAGGGTAAGGTTTACATACAAGAGGAATGGAACATTGAGAAAGCATCCCAGCCCAGTCCAGTCCAAAGTCGTAAGTCTGATATTAGCCCACATGTCCGATACCAGTCTCTAAAGTCTCCTTCTGACTCACGAAGTCACAGGCCAGTGGGTGCAGAGTCCTGGCGCTTCCAGGGCTCTGGGTCCATCAACAGCATCCAGTGGTGGTGAAGCAACTCAGCGCTGGCAGGGGTCTCCATGTGGCTTCTCCAGCTTCAGAGGTCTGGTTCCATCAGCGCAAGGCCGTGTGGCTTCTCCTCTGGCCCCTTCAGCTCCAACAACTGGGGAGATGGCTTCTCATCTCCATGGGGGAACTATCACGAGATTTCCCAGAAGTCTCAGGAGAAAGCCATGCCCACCCGAGGCCTCATTGGGTGCTCAATGGCTATCTCCAGATTAACAGGCCAGACTCCACCCTTACGTCTCCATCATGAAATTGACATAAGCACTTGACCGCCACAGGCAGCCAGACATGGGCATGGTTTCGGCGAGGCGCTCGCTCTGCCTGCCCTGCTTCCCTGCGTTTTTGAACTGAGCGATTTGCCACGCCCGCGGGGTAAAGGACCACAGGCTTCTCCTCCTCGCTGGCCCCCTCCTTGCCCTCCTCTTCATCCCTCAGCCTCCGGCTCCGTGCCCTGCCTTTCTTCTGCTGTTGGACAGATGAGTGATCCCTGAGGGCATTTTCCTGGCAGGACTGTTTTTGCCAGGAGGCGGGGGCAGCCAGCACCGGCAGCTTTGTCCATTTTGACGGGCGCCCCAGGGCATCCGGCGGTGGGCGGGTCTTTAGGACAGACAGGTGAGCAGCGGGTGGGCTCAAACTGCCGGCCCTGTAGTCAGCCCCCACCCCCCAACCCCCTGGCGCCACAACTCCATTCCATGGGGTGAGTGCACCGAAGGGCCCCGCCCAAGAGCACCCACTCCAGATTGCAGGTGGGGGAACCGTTGTTGGGCTGCCCACGCTTGAGGGGCCCTCTCCTCCTGCCCACTGTCCAGGTCAGCCTGTCTCAACCGGGAGCTGGGGAGCAGTTGTGAGAGAGCCCTTCCCCCCTCCAGGCCTAGACTGGCAATCACCGCCGGCCGGGGTCTGGTCTGGAGCTCTCATTCATCACCCCGTGTCCCTCCAGGATGACCCGCTCACCAATCTGAACACTGCCTTTGACGTGGCCGAGAAGTACCTGGACATCCCCAAGATGCTGGATGCAGAAGGTACGGGGGTGGGGGGTGGGGGTGGGGAGGAGCCTGGCTCTGCTCTCCTAGTCTCCCAGCAGCCCAAGGCCGGGCGTGGGGTGGGATAGGGGGGTAGGGCGGCACCCTGAGGAGAAAAGGGGGAAGCCTTGGGACTCTGACCCCCCACGGCCGCCTGCCTGCTGGTCTGAGACTCCAGAGTCCCCCAAGGCTCGGCGAGCAGAGCAGCGGGTAGCTGATGCTGATGGGGGCTTGGGTGCCCTGGGTGCAGAGGTTGCCTGGGGTTACTTCTCACCCTTACCTGGGAGTCGAGGGAGTGGGTGCGGAAGGGGGGTGGTCCTGCCCGGTCCGTGGGTGGGAGGGTGGGGAGGGGGGGTCTTCTTGTCTGAGAGGTACCCCGTCTTGACCCCTGAGCTCTCTAGTGGGTTTGGAGATGACTTCACAGGGCCTCCTCTGCACACCCCAGCTGCGGCGGGAGGTGTGTGTGGTCAGAACCCCAACAAGGGCCTTGCAGCCTCAGGCCCAGGGCTCGGCTCAGCCCCAAGGCGGCACTCCTCCCTGGGACACAGATCCCAGCCCGAGCCAGGGGGTCCCACACAGAGTCAGGAGGGACGGGGTCCCGTGAGGACCGGCTTCCCTGGCCATGCAGATGGCCCTGGGGCCACTCCCACCCCCATCCCCTGTGGCCTTTGCTGTTGCATTTGACCCAATCCTGTCTTTACAAAGACCGGGCACAGGGTGAGAAAATCAAGTCTTGTTGGCCATGGAAGCCAGCCCATCACCTCGCACGGAGGGGTCTCTGGGCTGGGCTGAGCAGGGGTGTGGGGTGTGTCTGGAGGGGAGGGAGGGCAGGGGTGAAATCTGCTTCAAGGCTGAGCCCGGTCTCCTCGACCCCGTCTCCATCCCGGCCTGGGCCCACATGCCCCGTCCTTGGGCCTCCTCAGCTGCCCCCGTTTGGAGCATGGCTGCTCAGGAAGGAATGGGCAACTGTGGAGTGGGGTGTCCCCCAAGGCTGCTTTCTCGTGCTCCCCTTCCTCCTCTCCTACCTTGTAGGCGTCTTATTTTTTTTTAAGATCATTTTATTGTGGGCTCTTACAGCTCTTCCACTCCGCACATCAGTTGTTGGAGCACATTTGAACCGAGTTTGCCTCCAGATGCCTTTTGACCTCAGTGTTTCACTAACAAAATCTCCAAACACATCGGGGCCAACCGAGGTGGGGAGGCGTGTTGAGGAACAGTTGCTGAGATTGTTACCAGGCCTGCTCCATCTGGAAATCTCCCCCCACGACACACTTCCAAATGCTTGCCTTGAACCTGGGGCCGGTGTCGCCCTCGGGATGCCTCCTGTCGGGGAGCTTATTCTTCCAGCTGTGTGTTCCCAGAATGGAAGCGGTGCAGCGGGGGCCGGCGAGGAGGCCTGGTGGAAGGAGAAGGCAGTAGCTGGCTCTGATTCTGGGTATCTCTTGACAGACATCGTCGGAACCGCCCGGCCCGATGAAAAAGCCATCATGACCTACGTGTCCAGCTTCTACCATGCCTTCTCTGGAGCCCAGAAGGTACCTGGGCCCCCAGCTCCTTCCATACCCAGCACACCTCATGCCGGACTCCCAAACCATGCCCCCACCCCGTCCTGCCCGCCTTTCCCAGGTCCCTGGATGATGTGGTCTCTTTGGTAGAGGTAGTGGCTGCTCCCACGCCAGTGGCTTGTTCTTTCTGTTTGGCTAGCCCACCCTGACCCTCCTCTCCTTCCTCCACCGTCTCCAGAGACATTCGGCCAAGCGTCCACTCTGGGACCCCGGCAGGCAGCTGGTGGGCTGTGCGGTGCAAGCAGACCGGGTGCTCGATGGTGACTGCTGGGGAGAGGGGTCTGGGTGGCGGGACACCTCTTCCCAGCCTGGAGAGATGTCTCCTGGCTTCACTTAGCTGTTTTGTTTGCCAAGTGTTCCCCATTCCCCCCTGCCCCCCAGCCCCTGCCTTTATACCACTAATGGACTTGACATAACTAGCCTGTCCAGACCTGGGGACACCCTGCCTGAGTGCCCCATGTGGTCACGCTCTCTCCCACCCTGTGTTAGTCTGGGTAGACCAGAGAAACAAATCCATAGACACTCATGTGTATAAGAAAGAGGCTTCTATGCAAGAGCAAATTGAATATTGAGAAAACATCCCAGCCCAGTCCAGATCAAGTCCTTAAGTCCAATATTAGCCCCTATGTCTGATACCAATCTATGAAGTCCTCTTGAGACTCATGAGACACATGCAATGTCGCTGAATGCAGGAAGATCCCAGGCCAGTGGGTGCGAAGTCTTGTGGATCCAGGGGGATCCCGCATTCGCAGGGGTCTCCCCTTGGCTCCTCCAGTTCCCAGGGCACAGGAGCTATCAGCGTAGTGCCATGCGTCTTTCCAGTAGAGCATCTCTTAGGGAGTGATTCTCGAGTCTTAGTAGAAAGTTTTCAAGGGAGTGAGCAGAGAGAGAGAGAGAGAGACAGTGTTCCGCCCCCCCCCCCCCAACCCCTACCCCCTAGGAGGAAAAGCAGGGGTTCTCAGAATCCTCAGGAGAAGGCCACACCCCCCCAGAGGCCTCATTGGCTAGATCCTAATTGACAGGCTAGGCTCCACCCTTCACTCTTAGTCCTCCAATGGACACCAGATTATGTTATACCCGCTCCCCCAGCCAGAAGCACAGCCCCTTACAGGAAGAGAGGGGCATGATGAGACCACAGTGAACACCTCCTGCTTAAGCTCAGGGAGCTTGAGATTAAAGTCAGGCTCGACTCTCAGGTACCTGCGTGGTATGAACACACACACACACACACACACACACACACACACACACACACTCAGCGGGATCCTGGAGCCCCAGGTTGTCCTGTGCTCCTGCAAACACCCAACCTCCGCATGGAGTCTCAGGCCTGGCCTTGAAATGCATGATGGGAGCCCTGCCTCCCTGCGGCTGCCTGACCTCTCTTGCCACCCCTGGCCTCATCTCCCTGCCCCCCTCTCTGCCATGATCTCTGCCCCTCTTCTATTTCTCCTCCTTCCCGTCTCTCTCGTCTCTCCTGTCTGTCTGTCTGTCTGTCTGTGTCTGTCTGCCTGCTCCATGTCTTCTCTCTGTCCACCATGGCTGTTTGGTTTGCTCTGTGCTGCTGCTGCTGCTGCTGCTGCTGCTGTGGACTCGCTCCTCAACCTCTTCTCCTTCTCTGTGCAGATGTGTAGGCACGCTAAGGCCGGATGGGAAGGCCATGTGACCTAATGTTTCATGTCACTGCCACGCCTTCTCGGGGCCGCAGAAGGTGAGCTCTCCCCGGCCTCGCCCACCCCCCTGCGCCCTCTGCCCAGCTCCTCGCCGCCCTCCCGGGACAGCTCCTGCAGGAGCCCCTTGGACTGGAGGAAGGGGCTGACAAGCCCTTCCTCCCTTATAGGGGCCAGGGCACTCTCAGATCTTGGCCGGGGCACTTGAAAGTGCCCGAGGGCCCCAGCCTCCGGTTGGCCTCCCAGGCCTCCACCTTGCTCTCTGGGCAGAGGGTGTCTCATGGTCAGAGAGAGAGAAACTTGTAGGCTCGGCCCCTTCCTTGGGCCGAGTCAGAGCCTGCACTCCTGGCAGTACAGCCTGGCCCTGCTTCTTGCCCATCCCAGACCCCCTGGCGCCCCTGTAAGGCCATGCTGGTGAGTCTAGCCGGAATCAGGGCAGGGAAAGGTATTCAGGCCAGAGGCTCAGAGGCCTTCCTGACCCTTGCCAAGCAGGGTGCAGGTTACCTACCTGCCCCAGAGTGCATTGCCTGCGGACCCCGTCCACCCTGCAGACCTCAGAGACAGCGGTGCTACTGAAATTAGCCTGTAGAGGGCAGTAAGAATGCCTGGTGACACAATCAGTATGGCATCTGCTCAACAGAAGTCCCCAGGGGAAGAGGTGCTTTTTAAAAAAGAGGATAACCCAGACACTATTCCGGCTAGCAGCCGCCCGATTCCCGGCCTGGGGGGGGCGGGGGGGGGGTGCTGCCAAGATGCTCCCCACCATCTTTCAAGGGCTGCTGGCTGAGGGCAGGGAGATCACCTCCCTCTCCCCGGTGTTCTGGTTCTCCAGGCCATCCTCACTGCTGCTTCTGGGCCGGCCCCCACCCCGCTGCAGCACCCTCTCTGCCTCCTCTGCCCCAGCACCCACCTTGCAGGCAGCATCTACCTTGTTGCTGTCCCACCCCCTCCCCTTTCCTGGTGACCTGTGCCACGTGCCACAGCCCCACACAGGCCCTCTCCGCCGGCTTTTCTTGCTCTCCTCGTCCTTCCCCTCTCCTTCAGGGGCTCCGTCCTGGGCTCCCTGTCCACTGGACACTGCGTGCCTGTCTCTGAAGACTCCCTCACTGCCAAACCCCCCCCCCCCCCCCCCCCCCATGTCCTGGTGGATGGCAATGCTCAGAAGAGAGTGTGTCTGTGTGCACGTGTGCGGCAACTTGCCTCCCCTGTGCCCCCTCCCCCTCATCCCTGTTGCAACCATTTCATGCTCCTTGGCCCACACCCCAGGACAGGGTCACGTGACGGGCAATCAGCTGGGTTTGGGTGGTGGCAGGGGGGTGGGGGGGCAGCGGTCCTCTTTTGTCATGGGCTAGGTGGTCTTACCTAGAGTCACCCCGACCACTTCAAAGTGCTGAGCAGATGGGCGGGAGGGGATCCTCCTTCTCCTTTGGGGCCAGGGGTGGGCAGATGGAGGAGGATGCTCTTCACCCACCCGGAAGTGCTCCCACGCCCCGGCCTGGTGCTTTGAGGAACAGGCTGCCGGTGCCGGTGCACGAGTGGGCCGGACCGGGCACCTCCGTGCGTCTGCAACTCCAGGGTGGCCGCTTGGCACGGGTTCTAACCCTGCCTGCACTCTGGCGGGCATGTCTGTGTGGACGCCGCCACGCCAGGCGTTCAGCTTCCTGGTCTGTTGGGGAATGGGTCTGGGACACACCCTGTGAGGTGGGGAAGGAGTCCTGTTCCTGCGCTGGAGGGACCGCTTCCAGCTGGGCGATGAAGACTGACATTGACGGCTGCCTGCTGGTGGATCCCTGCATTTCAGGAAGTCGACCAGGGCTTCTCCCAGAGCTCTGCAGGCATCCCAGGGCCTGTATGCTGGCTCTTGATTTCATGAAAAGGGTCCCTGCTCAGGCTCACCTCGGCCCTCAGGCCCATCTGTGGGTGCGGCTTGGTGGCATTTGACCATCTTCTTCATTTAAGGGTGGTCTTCTCTGGACTCAAGCTCCAGGGATGGTCGTCCAGCTATTTTTAAGTCACTGTCGAACTCAAACCTCACCTCCTGGTCATAACAGTCTCATGAAAGTGGGTCCTGGAAGAGGCAGAACTGCCCGGGGAAGGTTCGCGGGCATTTCCGGAAGCTTTTTCCCCTGTGTGCCCGGAAACCGCCACCGGGCTGTGCTCCTGTGACAGCTCTGTCCGGCCGGCGGGGGCCCTCCCTCGCTCGGCCCCTTGGGTCCGCGCACAGCCTTCCCGCTCAGCTGCTTCCCTTGATTTCAGGGGAGGCGTGGGGTGGGGTGGGGTGGGGTGGGCTCCTCACTTCCCAGTTGCTCGTGGCGATTGGAACCTTCCAGCTCCACGGCAGATCTCACTTCTGAACTAAGACGCATGGCCGTCGGCTCAGAGCCACCCTGCGGGGCCTGGTCCACCTGCCCCTGCGAGTTTCTGAAACCGCAGCCCTTCACGAGAGGAGGAAGCCTGGTCTTTCTCCCCCGGGGAGCCGCTGGTGGTTTCAAACTGCAGACCTCGGGGTCAGCAGCCCCCCTGCACCACCACGCAGCCACTGCTTACAAGCAGACGCCCACACTGCCGAGGAGTGGGTGCCAACGCTGTGACCTTGTAGGATGGGGTCGAACTGCCCCGGGAGGTTCCTTGACTACAAGGAAGACTCTTCTTTCTTGGGAGGTGCGGCCGCTGGCTTCGAACTGCCGACCTTGGCGTGAGCAGCCCCTTGTGTAACCAGGGTTCCGAGAAGCCGCCTCTACCTGGTGCTGGCTGTCCCCTTCAAGGCTGGGGTTCTTGGAGAGAAAAGTCGGCAACCTGGAGAAAGGGGGGTGGTGGGGCAGGGGCCGCATTCCTCCTGGGTCCCCCAGGCGAGCTTCAGAACGTGCCGCTGCCTTAAATCCACAGGCTGATTGCCTGGCGGCCACCCGGCTTCCTGGTGGCGTCCTCCTGATGCGGCCACACTGGCAGGGTGAGACTCCAGCTTGGCCAAGTGGTGGGGTGTGGGGGCGAAGTTCCCAGCAGGCCCATTCCAGAGTCTTCCCGGATGTCTTTCAACAGGGACACCCTTTGGCGCTGGGTCTGTACTCGGGGACTAACCTAAAGGTTGATGGGGATTCGGCCCATCCTTCAGTGCTTTGGAAGAAAGGTCTGGCACCCCTCCATCCTTAGGCTTGCCCCTCAGAAACCTGGCCCTGTGGCCCAGGGCTGCTGACCGAAAGCGGGGCTGGAGCCCACTGGTGGCAGGAGCTTTGGTTTAGTTTGCTCGGGGCTGCAGACCTGTCAGCCAGCTCTGAGGGGTGGTGGGCCAGATTCCAAGACGGATGGGTCGAAAGTCAAGGTGAATGTAGCTTTGTTGAAGAGCCCTGGCGGCCGCTCATTCTGACCCATAGCAGGGGCTGCCTCGGCTCCCTGCCGCCTCTTCCACAGTCACCTGGGCTCCTGCAGGTGTGTCTGCGCCAGAGGAGAGCCAGGGGCCTTCTTGCCTGCCGGCCATTGGCCCTCCTCGCCCACAGGGCCACCTGCTGTCACCTTATACGGTCACCTGGCCTGCCTGTGGTCCTGCTTCATGTCTGGGGCCTACGTCTTTGGGGTGGGCTTGCGGGGAGGACTGTTTCCTCCAAGCTGACTCTGCAGTTCCCCGTGGTCATGGGTTCTCAGGAAACATGACTCCAGGTGTCGGTGTGAGGAGGGGCCGAGATCTCAGAATCGAGTTGAGTGGAGGGCAGGGGCTGAGGCTTTGGAAGTGACTCCCTCTGCAGAGGACACTTCTGCGCCCCTCGCTGTTCTTGAAAATCTCAGCCCACCACATGTTAGAGGGTGCCGCCTCTTGACTTTGCTTCTGGGCAGAAAAAACGAGGAGCTGGTAGCAAGGGCTCAAGTTGAAAGAAATTGTTTTGAGAATGATGATGCTCGACACACTGGGTGGCTGTATGGATTGTGGTGAGAGCCCCCTGTAAAAGGAGTAAAAAGGGCTGAGCCCCGGTGGCGTAGCGGTTGTGCGCGGGACTGCGGCCCACTGGGACGGAGGTTCAATTTCAGCAGTGGGGCTGGGCCTCCTACTCCCACCGCCGGAGAGCAGTGATGCCCCCCCCCAAAAAAAAACGGAGTAAAAAAAGAGAAAAAGAGATAGCCGCTGGAGGACTCACAGCCATGGATGGGGGCTGGTGGTGGTCTGGGGCCTCTCCAGCTTGAGAAGTTCTTCAAGGGAAGCCTACCCTGAACTTCCAGCGTCTCCGCCCCTCCTTCCCAGGAAGGCCTCCGTGGGCCGCCCTGAGACCTGTTCCGTGTCGTTCGTCAGCCAGCTGGAGGCCCGTCCTTGGGACCTCTCTCACCCCCCCAGGTTGCCTGTCCAGGGGTCTCGGTGTCTCCCCAGGGGTTTCTGTGCTGTCACTCCGTCTGACTGGAGGCAGCGTGCTGGTCCTTCCTCTCCTGTCGTCCGGGCCTGTGCTTGGCTGGGCCTGCCGTGTGCCTAGCATACCCCGGTGCTGGGTGTGAGCCTGGGGTCTCGCCTCTAGTGCCTGTTCCCCTCCAGCCCCTCAAAGCCGGGGGCCCGGGCAGCCTTGTCAGCGTGGGGGCGTGCCTCGGGCCCCGCAGCTGGAGGGCAGAGCCTCACCCGCTGTCTTCTTGCCAGGCGGAGACCGCAGCCAACCGCATCTGCAAGGTGCTGGCCGTCAACCAGGAGAACGAGCAGCTCATGGAGGACTACGAGAAGCTGGCCAGTGATGTGGGTACCCCCCGGGCTCGACCGCAGTGTCCAGTCTGGAGTTCCCGGCTGGGCTGCCCGGAACTCGCCCAGCTCTCCCCGGAAGGGAAGCAGAACTTGGGGGGGCACAGGGGGTGGGGAGTGAGGGAAGGGGGAGTTTCAGGGAGCTGAGTCTCAGCGTCAACATGTTCTGAGCCCGGGACGTCTGTCCTTCTCCACCCCCCCCCCCCAATGGCCTCAGTTTTCTCACGGGGCCAGTGGGAGCTGAGCCAAGGGACTCCTAGACACCTTTCCAGCTGCCAGGGGCAAGGCATGTGTGGATCTGAGCGGTGTGACCCTGGGACATGGCAGCCTGGCTTGGTGGCTGGGAGTAGGACGGGATCGTTGGCATGTCCACTGCTGGCTACACAAAGTGGCCCCGTGAACTGCCCTGCTCAGGCTCCTGGGTTCAAGCCTCCACTCCACCGTCCTAGCTGGACCCTCGCAGTCAGTCACGCCACCTTGTCCCTGCTCCAACTTGGGCGCGTCCGCACACTTAACCTTACAGGACTCCCCAGACATGATCCAAATTCATTACCTTGAGCGGCTCCTTCTATGCTTCCTCCCTCACCCACACCCAAGCCCTCGCCTCAGGAGAAGACCAGCAGTTCCTTTTGCCGGGGGCCCAACCCAGAAGCCGACCCCTGCCCTTAGGAGCCTGGGTGCTTCCCGTTCTAGAATCCAGCTAGCTCTTAGCCCACCCATCGTGCAGAAGGGGAAGCTGAGGCCCGGCCTTCCCACCTGCCCTGTGTGTTCTTCCCCTGGCAGGGCCGGGCTGGGGAGGTGCTGGCTGTGAGTTCCCTCCCCGCAGGGCCCCCCCAAGGGAACGCCTGGAGTTCCCAGGAGGGTTAGCGGGTGTCGTCATTTGGTGTATCATGTCCTCCCACCCCCACCCCATGCTTGTGATGGTGCCCCCAGCCTCCTCTCGCCTCCTCTCCCCCAGCTGCTGGAGTGGATCCGCCGCACCATCCCCTGGCTGGAGAACCGGCTGCCCGAGAACACCATGCAGGCCATGCAGCAGAAGCTGGAGGACTTCCGTGACTACCGGCGTCTGCACAAGCCGCCCAAGGTGCAGGAGAAGTGCCAGCTGGAGATCAGCTTCAACACCCTGCAGACCAAGCTGCGCCTCAGCAACCGGCCCGCCTTCATGCCCTCCGAGGGCCGCATGGTCTCGGTGAGTCAGCCACCTGCCACTGCCGGAAGCCTCGGCCACCGCTGGTCACAGGACACCCCTCCACTCCGGAAATCCTTTCTCCTGACCCCCGGAAAGGGTGTTCTCTCACTGCCTCTGTTCTCCTAGCCCCTCCGGCTTGCCCTGGGGGTGGCCTGAAGAGGAGGAGATCATTGGGCTTTTCTGTAGTGTCTTGGTGGTCTTCCCATCACTGTTCCAGAACGCCTTGTACGATTTGAAGAGGCCGTGGCACTTCCGTGGTTTACCAGCTTCCGTAGTTTACCTTCTGTGGAAGACACCAGCAGGCACAATCTGGAAAATGGAAAGATCCATCCCAGTATTGATTTTTATTTTAATTCCCTGTTTTTGTTTTTCAATATTGGGGGGGGGGGGCATCACTGCCCTCTGGTGGTGGAGAAGGAGGCCCAGCCTTGCTTCTGGAGAGCTGCTGCTGGATTTGAACCTCCAACCCAATGGGCCACAGTCCTGCACACAACCACGACGCCACCAGGGCTCAGCTACCCCCCTCTTTTTTTTTTTTAAGATCCTTGGTGTCTTCCTATGGAAATACTATCTTAAGGGGGGGATCTTTAAAAAAGACAACCAAACCCTTTGCCACTCAGTGGCTTCTGACGGGTAGCTGCCCTCCAGGATGGACCAGCTCCTGTGACCCCCATGATTCCTGCCTTTCGGCGAGGGGTGCTTGTGGAGGAGGCTCAGGGCTGGATGGGGCTTGATTCTCAGACAGACAGCTGGATGCACCTCGCCACAGCAGTCTCAGGCAGGCCCTTCACTTCTGTGTCATGAACCACCGCCACCACCCCCCTTCTCCTGGTTGGTCCTGGGACCACTGTCCTTTAGCACGAAGACATGTGTGCCCCAGAGGCCAGCAGTGGACGCGAGTGGGGTGCAGGCAGGGCGGCAGGACCTCAGTGGATGTGTCGCTTGAAGGAAGAGTGACAGGCCTTAGCCGGTACGGGTGCCATTGGGAACACTGTGCCCCTTGGCGGCCAGCGGGAGCGCTGAGCAGATTAGAGAAGTCCCCCTTCTTTGTGTATATTTCACTCAGCCCTGCACGATGGTGGCTGCCGGGCTTGAGGTTGAGTGTGCTGGTGGACACACGGGTGGTGTGGGGCTGCCCGGTCCTGACCCCCTTGACCTCCTGCCTCCCCGCAGGACATCCACAACGCCTGGGGCTGCCTGGAACAGGCCGAGAAGGGCTACGAGGAGTGGCTGCTGAATGAGATCCGGCGGCTGGAGCGCCTCGACCACCTGGCTGAGAAGTTCCGGCAGAAGGCCTCCATCCACGAGATCTGGACGGACGGTAAGGCTGGCCCCCGCCCCCGCCCCCGCCCCAGCCCTGTGGTCAGCCACGGCCCTTTCTTCTCCTGCTTGGTCGTGGGCTCCCTCCTTTCTTTGACAGGGTCAAAGGGCCTTTGGGCCGCCTTGGTTGGCTTCCGTGCACATCGGGGGGTCTGGGGGTGGTCGTCTTCACAGGGAAGAGTTCTGAGAGTGCGATGATGAGTTCCTGTGTGTGGAACGCTGGGAGAGGGCCGGTCCAGCTCAGGGAGAAGTGTCACTCACTCTGTCACGGCGAGCACCTCTTTCTCCCCACCCCGGCTTTACGAGCCTGGGCGCCCCACCAGAACTCTGCCCCTTAGGCTGAACCGGTGGCCACCACCTCTTCGAGCAGACTCCCGGCCACCTGCTGTGGGCTCTGCTGGGCTTTCAGTAGCCCACAGCCAGCCCGGGGGCGGCCGGAAGAGAGGCTGGGCGGGTTTGTCTGCAGGGTCTCTGTCTTCCGGTCTTCTTAGAAGGTCACCTGGGGATTTTGAGAGAAGAAATGTTGGATTGGGGTGCAGCCAGCCCTCAGCCTCGACACTTGCCTTCATGGACCAAGGCAACCGAGGGCCTCTGCAGACATGGGGTGGGGCTGGGCCAGGAGCCAGGCTGGCTGGGGTCTCAGAGCAGTCCCAGAAAGCTGTTTCTCGTGCTCGCTAGGCTCACACAGACATGGGAGTCCAGGAAATGCAAGATCCGTCCCACAGGCCCAGGGCGGAGAGCCACACGCCTGACGGGCTCTCTGGGCTGGGTGCCCACAGGTGGCCACGCTGTTGGCCTGCCTGCCCAAGAGTGACAGACAGTGTCCCTGGTGAACATCTATAAAGAAGGCCTTGGCCCAGTGTTCCCTGCCCTTTATAAAGGAGCCAGGGGCCCTGCGTGCCCACAGCTCGCCTGGACATCCTCTGCCACTGTCCTACATACTGGTGGTGCAGCCATTCAGGGTTCTGCTGCTAACCCAAATGTCAGTGGTTTGAGTCCACTGACGGTTCCAGAGGTGGGGGAGAGACTTGGTCTAGGAAACCCTGTCGGGCAGCCCCCCAAGACACCTTCATACTGAGCCCCCTCAGTGAGCCTCTGAAGTGCCTCCCCCGGGATCATCAGAGTCCTGGTGCCCTAGGAGTTAGCCGTGGGGCTGCCAGCCTCCAGGAGGGAGGTGCCAAACCACTGGCCGCCCCATGGGAGAACAGGAGGCCCCTCCCCCTTCCTTCAAGGAAGATGAACCGTTGGCCTACTCTAGGGCCCTCTGGGTCTGCTTAGGCTCCATGGCAGTGAGTTTGGGGGCTTTGTTTGCTTCACTGGTCCTGCAGCCAGTCCATTCTCTCCCGAGCACCCCCTTGAGCAGGGGCGTGCCAGGCTCCTGCCCAGCCCGTGCCCCTCCTCTCTGCACCAGGCAAGGAGGTCATGCTGCGGCAGAAGGACTACGAGACGGCCACCCTGTCTGAAATCAAGGCCCTGCTCAAGAAGCACGAGGCCTTCGAGAGCGACCTGGCCGCCCACCAGGACCGCGTAGAGCAGATCGCCGCCATCGCCCAGGAACTCAAGTAGGCCCGGTCACCCAGCTGCTGTGGGGGCAGGGGTTGTGGCTGTTACCCATGAGGTGGGTGGGTCCGCACCGGTGGGGAGGCAGTCAGCGGAGAAGACAAAGATGAGGCTGGGCAGCGAGGGCCCCTGTCTCCCTGGCACAGGCCTTCCATCCTTAGCAGCGGCTGGGGCGGACCCAGAGGGCCTGAGTCCTGGTTCCAATCCGAGCCTCAGCTGCTCTCAGAGACTCTGGCAGGACCCTGCTATTGGGCTTCGGGGTCAGGGCTGCCGTCACCTCCAGCCTCGGAGAGAACCGCTGACCTTGGCTGGTCCCCTTCCTCCTGAGGGGCTGGGGGCGGGGAGGGAGTACACCCCCCTTGGGTCCCACCCCGGGCAGGGGGCGGCACGATGTGGCCTGACGCCTCGCCTCGCCTCGCCTCTCGTCCTCTCCCCAGTGAGCTGGACTATTACGACTCGCCCAGCGTCAACGCCCGTTGCCAAAAGATCTGTGACCAGTGGGACAACCTGGGGGCCCTGACTCAGAAGCGGAGGGAAGCGCTGGAGGTGAGGCCCATGGAGGGAGGGCTGGGCCACAGCCAGCAGCTGGAGACTTCCACTGGGTCCCCTGACCCCCACCCTGACCCAGCTCTGGACTTGGTCTCAGGAAGGTGCCGTCTCTGTCTCTCTCACCATGTCCTTTGGGTCCGGAGCACCCACTAGCCCCGCCCCAGCCATTTGCAAACTTCTGTCTTTCACCGAGCAGAGTCTCTGGTCATATTGGTGTCCCTTGACCCATGTGGGACCGGCCCCCCGGAGAAGGGTGGTCTTCCACCTGCGTTAGCCCAGTGCTGGCCCACCTGGGTTTGGGGGTCCATCCAGGAAGATCTTGAGGCTACTGGGTAGGGAGTTGTGGGCTCCTCTGCTAAAGACGCCCCTCCCCTGGCCCTCGCAGCGGACGGAGAAACTGCTGGAGACCATCGACCAGCTGTATTTGGAGTACGCCAAACGGGCCGCCCCCTTCAACAACTGGATGGAGGGGGCGATGGAGGACCTGCAGGACACCTTCATCGTGCACACCATCGAAGAGATCCAGGTGGGCACAGCCCCTCTCCTCCTGGGGGCCCTCGCTGCAGCTGGAGGAGGATAGCCAGGGTTTCCCACCTCCCCAGAGATAAGCAGCATGACCAGACCCTCTCTGCACGTACCAGCAGATACGCGGGCCAGTTCGTCCTGCCTTTTGTACACCATCCTCAGTGCCAGTGTGACCCACCCCACTGTGTCTGGCTTTCTTGGCGCACAGCGGGCTCCCTTCCCCAGCCCCTCAGAGCCCACTGATTCTGGGAGGCGGCAGTGGTGGTTGGATGTTGTCCTCGGCCTCCCAATGGACAAAGGACCCTGCTGGTCCTCCACCCCCTCTGACCCATGCAGTCCTCTTTCTGCCTCCCCCTGCCACCCTCCCCACCAGCATCTCAGCGCCTCGCCTGGCCTTTCCTGCCTTCCCACAACCTTGTGTCCCTACATCCCCTGGGGTCAGACCGAGATGTCAAAGACAATGGGAGAAGGCGGCCCGCAGTCATTAGGTGGGAGAAGGGGGCCCACCCTGCCTCCTGCGACCCAGCCAATGCCAAAGCCCCCAGTGTGTGTGAGCGTGGCACTCAGGGTGCGGCATTTGAGGGTGCCACCTAAGAAGTTGATCAAAGTGGTCATAAATGAAAAATGTCAGATGATTGTGACGAGTTAGTCTGGGTAGACTAGAGAAACAAATCCACAGACACTCGTGTGTATGTAAGAAAGAAGTTTATGTACGAGCAGTTGAGCATTGAGAAAACATGCCAGCCTAGCCCAGTCCAAGGTCAGAAGTCTGATATTAGCCCATAGGTCCAAGACCAATCTATGCACATGCCACGACACCAGGACAATCACAGGCCAGTGGGTGTAGAGTCTTGTGTATCCAGTGGTGGTAGAAGCATCTCAGCGCCGGGAATCATCTCTCTGTGGCTTCTTAAGCATCTCAGCGCTGGCAGGTGGCTCTTCTGGCTTCAGAGGTCTGGTTCCATCGGAGTAAGCCCATGTGGCTTCTCCTCCGAGATGTCTCACAGGGAGTCAACCTTGTGTCTTATCAGTAGAGCATCTCCAAGGGACTGAGGAGTGAGTCTCTCACCTCCGAGGGGGAAATATGGCTGGATTTCCCTGAATTTTCAGGAGCAAGCCATGGCCACACAGAGGTCTCATTGACTATCTCCAGATTGGCAGACTAGACTCCACCCCTAGACTCTTAATCCTCAAATTGACACCAAACTAGGTGACTGCCACACACAGTATCCTGATTCTAGTATCCTCCTTGTGCTGTAAATAACTGTCTAAAGTTTCTGCAAAGAGCTCAGAAAGCCCTGTGGGAAGGGGGAGGGGGTCCACAGGGAATATATCTGAGGGCACCCCTGACTCCTATTCTGACTGGGGCCTGGAGTGGTTGCTTTGGATGGAGCTGTGGCTTGGATGGCTCTGCTTTAACCTCCCCGTGGCCAGTTAGGCCATCAGGTTCTTGGGCATGGACATTCGTCTTTGCCTGGCACCTCTGCTCTCCCACCCGCAATGGGTTCGGTGCTCATCTGGCCCAAAGGTGGTGCCAGTCCCTCTTGGTGAGTGTGCCTCTCCTGCGTCCCCGGTCTCTGTCCAGGGACTGACCACAGCGCATGAGCAGTTCAAGGCTACCCTCCCCGATGCTGACAAGGAGCGCCTGGCCATCCTGGGCATCCACAATGAGGTGACGAAGATCGTGCAGACCTACCACGTCAACATGGCGGGCACCAACCCCTACACCACCATCACGCCGCAGGAGATCAACGGCAAATGGGACCATGTGAGCCGACGGGCTGGGTGGGCTGGGAACGGAACCGTGGTCTGGTTTGTAAGGGGTGGGATTTGTGTTTGTCTGCCTTTGCCTTACTTCTTCATTGGTTTCCATCCATCCATCCATCCATCCCACTTAGCCCGATCAGTGTGTTAGTCCGGGTAGACTAGAGAAGCAAATTCCCAAACACGCATATGGATATAAGGGAGAGGTTTATATACAAGAGGAGCGGAGCATTGGAAAAGCATCCCAGTCCAAGGTCATATGCCTGATATTAGCCCATATGTCCGATACCAATCTATAAAGTCCTCTTCAGACTCACAAGGCACATGCCATGACACCAGGACAATCACAGGCCAGTGGGTGCAGAGTCTTGTGTACCCAGTGGTGGGGTGGTAGAAACATCTCAGCGCAGGCAGGGGCCTCTCTCTGGCTTCTCAAGCACTAGCAGGAGTCTCCTCGTGCCTTTTCTGCCTTCAGTGGTCTGTTTCCATCAGGGTGAGCCCATGATGTGACTTCTCCTCCGAGGTATCTCACAGGGAGTCAACCTTGTGTCTTGTCGGTAGAGCGTCTTCAAGCGACGGAGTCTCTAGTCCCTCACCTCCACAGGGGAAATATCACGAGCTTTCCCAGAAATCTCAGAGAAAGTCATGCCCCCACAGAGGTCTCATTGGCTATCTCCAGATTGGAATGCTAGACTTTACCCTTACACTTCCAGTCATGAAATTGACACCAAGGTGTATGACTGCCACTTTGGTGCCCTTATAAAGCTACCAAAGAGTCAGGGGTCTGTCCTCTTCACGGTTCACCATTCTGCAGGTGAGAAGGTCAAAATCAAGGTGGTGTCGGTAGGGCCGTTAGAGAGGCCTGTTGGCCTCGGGTGTGTATGAGGTTCTGGTCTCGGGCACTCCTTGGCTTGTGGCAGCAGCACACCTCCCTCTCTCTGCCTCTGCACCCCTGTCCTCCCTCTGAACCTGTCTCTTTTGGACTCTTCTCCTTGTAGAGAGATCTCAATCAGCATTAGGGGCCCTCTGACTCATACAATGAGTACATCTTGGGCATGGACTCCAAACAAGGTCATATGCACAGGTCCGGGGTGTTCGGATTTGAAGCCAACGTTTATTTGTTTATTAATGTTCTTTTTATTATACATTAGTTGGGGTGTGTGTGTGTGAACATTTCAGCTCATCAACCTGGTATTCAATAGTTTAATCAACTCCCTGTTTCTCTCCCTCCCCCCACTCCCCAATAACCATCTAACAGTCTACCCTTCACCCAATTTTGGGTTTCTCTTCCTCTTTTGGGCTACCGTCTTCTCCCATTTCACTCAAGTTCACACCGGTCAACAGTCTAGCCCATTGCTTCCTCTGCCCTCTGCCGTCCTCCACCACCTGGCAGTCTTCCATGCTTTGGTACAGAAGTCTTTTTATCTTGTTGGATTATTTCTCTGCTCCCCTCCCACTTATAATGGTGGTTTCAACTACTTGACCTTTTGTGATTGGCTCATTTCACTCAGCCGGATGTTTGTGCGTCAGGCCTGTCCGGGCCACGAGGCACTTTGATTTCCCCTTGGGTGGACCTGCCTCCATCTCGGCACCCAGCCGTCCCTGTGCTGGTGCCTTCTGGGTGGTTTCCCAGCAGCCTCTCTGGCAGGTGTGATTGTAACTGCGCTGTCATTTACGGGATCAGAGGGTACCTCGTTTTGATGTGCATTTCCCAAATGGCTATTGATGGCGAGCCCCTGTTTCCTCCTGCATCCATTGACTGTTTGGGTGTCATCTTTGGTGAACCGCCTATTCACGACGTCCTCTGTACAGGGCTTCATGGGGTTGGCTTCCTATCGGGCTGCTGCCATTTCCTGGAGATGTCAGACATCAGTTGCGTTTTCCTGGCCCAGGGTGCCCTTCGTGCTCTGTTGATGGAGTGTTTGGAGACACATGGCTTATCTGTAGGCGCCCTTCATTTCCTGTGTTTGTTCCCACCCTTATAGCTAATAGTACGTCTGGACCCTGCAAGAGGGCCCGCAAGCCCGTGCCAGTTTTCTCTCTGATGATTTCTGCAGTTCTGGCATGTACACCTAGGTGTTGGTTCTATCTTGAGTGTGTGGTTTTTTTGGGTGCCCACGGTGAGGTACGTGCCCTGCTTCCTTCTTCAGTGGATGGAGAGCCAATGTTGCCAGCCTCATTTCTGGAAGACTCTCTTTCCTAGCACGTGTGAATGAACTCTTGTGCCCAGAAGGGACTGGCCTTTTGACTCCAGCCCCACCCTCTAGCTACCCTTTGCCTCACAGCCCCTCTATTGGCCTGCAGGGAAAGTCGGGTGGCCAGCCGGCCCCAGCGTCCCATGTTGCCTTCTCCCCCCCTGCCCCCAGGTGCGGCAGCTGGTGCCCAGGAGGGACCAGGCCCTCACAGAGGAACATGCCCGCCAACAGCACAATGAGCGGCTACGCAAGCAGTTTGGGGCCCAGGCCAACGTCATCGGCCCCTGGATCCAGACCAAGATGGAGGTGGGTGCTGCCTCGGGGGCAAGAGTCGTGGCCTCTCACCCCTTCCCAGAGCCGTCCCTGACAGCCGGCCTTGGGCTTGACAAGTGGGAGCTGTGGGTCCTGAGCCCCCGGTTGGTCTGCTGACCCACCAAGGGGGACGGGGACCTGTGCAGGGAAGGCTTGACCTGGGAGCCAAGACCAACCCGGGCAGAACCTAGAACAGTCACAAGAGCGAGGCATTCCCACGGGGGCAATCCGCTCCTGGGAGGCTGGTTTGGCTTGGCAGGCTGACCAAACCCAAACCAGACCGCCTGCCATGAGTCGAAGCCAACTCACCGTGAGCCTGTAGGACAGCAGAGAACTGCCCCTGTGAGTTTTCTGAGACGGTCACTCTCTACGGGAGTCGAAAGCCCATCCTCTCCCTCGAGGAGGCGGGTGGTTTCGAACTGCTGGCCTTTCAGATTGTAGCCACCAGGACTCCTGTCTCCCCAGTTGACCAGGTCTGGTCTCCCTTTTATGCAACCCTGCTCCTAAGCAGTGAGCTTGTTAAAGGTCAATGAAAGCCCATCCCAGAAAGGAAAGAATGTCGGGGGTGTGGGTTGCGGTGGTGGTGGGGGGGGGCAGAACTGGTACTTAAGGGCTGGAGAAGATAATGTTTAGAAATTGATGATGCCAAGAATTGTTACATGTTACATTGTTGCCAATTGCTACGTAGAATGGGGGTGGTTAGAATACAGGTAAGCACTCCCAATAAAATGATTTATTAAAAAAAGAAAAAGAAAGAAAAGCAGGTATGGGGCCAGCATAGAAGCCCATGGGGCAGTGGTGTTGGTTAGGTTGCACCCCTCCCTGGGGTTGATCCCCAGAGCTGTAGAGGTCAGGGCAGCAAAGCCACTTGGGCAAGGATCTGGCCTCTGAGCCAGTCCACATTGGCATCTGCCACCCGCCTTACCTCCGGCTTGGCACATGGTGCTCAGGACAGGAAGGCTGATGAGTGGTGAATGATGGAAATGGGGATTGGGCTTGGCTTGTCCAGATGGGTGGGCAGGTACACACACACACACACACACACACACACACACACACACACACACACACAGTTGCTGATGCTGTGAGGAACTGGCACAGCAGACACCGGCTCTCTCCAGGGGCACTGGACGGAGATGAGGTTTGAGGAAGGGGTTTGAGTGACATGCAAAAGCATGAGCCTTCAGCTTAGCAGCTCCTCTGTCCTCGGACCCAACACCTTGCCCCCCTCTCTGGGGTTGATCCCCCAGATGATGACAGTCCTGGCCCACCTTGTGATGCCGTTTCCACCCTGAGGTCCCAGGTGTGTGCCATTCCACCCATGGCCCTGGGGGGTCTCCGCCTCTCCCCGCTGGGCTGGGGGAGAGGGGGAAGGCGTGGGGGGACGGTTGGAGGGGGGTGGTGGTGACCCGGCATCTCCTCCCCGGGCGTGCAGGAGATCGGGCGGATCTCCATCGAGATGCACGGGACCCTGGAGGACCAGCTCAACCACCTGCGACAGTACGAGAAGAGCATCGTGAACTACAAGCCCAAGATGGACCAGCTGGAGGGGGACCACCAGCTCATCCAGGAGGCGCTCATCTTTGACAACAAGCACACCAACTACAC
>PVJH01033443.1:0-21515 GCA_004026705.1 Nesogale talazaci
CAGCCACCCGCAGGTTTGAACAACTTGACTCAGCCGCAGCGGTCTGCTGGGCCCCACCAACATGAGCATTTCCTCAACAGACAAGGAGCCTTAGGTTGGACATGTTGTGCAATGGGAATGCCCTCCTTGCCCACAGGGGCCAGGCTGCCTTTCTGGGGTTTGAGGAAGACGTTTAGTACAGGAGCCTGTGGTTTCAAGGTTAATTCCACCTTTCCACGAATTTTTTGATGTTCCTATAAAGAACTTGAGGTCACCTTAAAGGACCAGAATGGCAGCTGGGAGTCAGGAAAAAAAAGGAGTCAGGCTGCTGGCTTACTGAAAATCAGTTTTTGTTTTTTAATGTTAAGTTTTTAAAGTTTGCTTTAAGTAAAAAGCTTATCCCACGCCGTTCAACTTTCATATTCATTACAAACAACTTTGCTGAAGTCAGTGGAAAACTAGAATGGGAAATTTTGTTGACTCTTTGGGAATTAATACTTTAAAAAACAAAAGCTGTCGTGGCGGGAGTTGGGAGAAATTTTCAGCTTGCAGGTGTGTATCAGGTGCTCATTGCTCCTGAGTCTTTTAATATGGAAGACATTTTATCTTAACAGAGGCTGCCCACTGGTGGGTCCTGTCAGTTTTTTTTAAGTCATGGAATTGGTTAGTCTGTCCATTACAGTGAACCACGCCGTAGCCTTTGAACTGGGGGTTGGAGAAAGTGCAGGTGCTTTTGGCACCAGCTTTGGCGGGAACCAGCGATGTCACAGACCCGAGGAACAAGGATTTTGAGTGCTGCTTGTCCTCTAGAAGAACTCGGGGACTTGACAGCAGCAAGTGCTCTGGCCAGGTCACGTGAAGAGCACCCGTGGTGTAACTAATGTAACTGATGACCGCCCCATTGTTGCACTGGGGTGCTTACTCGGGCACATTCATTACATTGCAGATTTTTTGTTTCCAGTTTTAAATAACGAAAAACTAGAGACTTGTAGATTCAAATGCAGACCTAAGGGACTGTAGCAACAGTAAGAGAGGAGCACTCTTGTATCCTTTACCCAGTTACCCTCACAGCAGGCTGTGTTTTCAGTGGGTTCGTCGCTACAAGCTGCCTGTGAGTTTAAGGTGGTCCATCGAGAGCTCCGGAGGCCTTGGTGCCAAAAGGATGAAGGTTCCAGTCCAGCTTGGGAGGCGCTGCCGTGGGCTACCTTTTAGGGCGGTCACACCAGACACACGGTCACCATGAGTTGATCCTGTTTAGACCATTGATGGCCTAGAGAGAGCTAATGTTTATGATGGAAGACTTCCGTAAACTCATGAGAAAACCTGAACTCGGTGGGAATGTATGTTTCCCTTTCACATTTGATTATATCTGTCTGGATGAAAAAAGACACTGAGGCCTGAAGCTTTCAATGGCAGTGAACCCTTCACAGCCCTCAATTGTTTAATACACAATTTGAGGGTCTTGGCACAGTGAGGTTCCTGACCCAGTCAGTCGGTGTCATTGTAGCCTCGAGGTGCTTGCGAGGCCCAGGCGGAGCAGGGCTGGTGCTGCGGGACACGCTGGAAGCTCTGCCCTATGCCCTTGGGAGAGTGAGCAGGCGCTGACAAAATGAGACTGTTTCTGCCTTTAAGGTCATTGGGCTAGAGGGGAAACGACCTGTCTTGTGGGACAGTCTTCCTCCCCCGCCTCCAGACCCAAGTAGGAAGAGCCAGCGGCGGTCCACATTGGTGCTGTTGGGGAGAATTAGTAGTTGTGAGTTTTCGTGTCATGCAAGGGGTCCGACGTGGTAAAAGTCAGTTCTCCAGGACTACTGGCTTATGTGCCTGGTGGCACGATGGAGGGGGGTGGGGGAGGGTGGGGCTTGTTTCTGTGGGAGACCGACTTTGTCTGGGCAGACCCTGCACCTTGACACTAGGGGCACGCAAACATTTTCAGACCACTTGGCGACAGATGTTTTAATACTGCCTTTTATTACCCTGAGATGATAGACATTGAAGCCAATAAACAAGATTTGAAAAACACAAGGCCCGGTCACTATGAAGGGACAGCAAAAATCACCTGAGCACACACACCCCTTTCCAGTGTGAGTGCTGTGTTCTCAATCACACCTCCCCTTCCACACTTCCATAGTGTGGTGTAGCAATGAATGGTTCTCAGTAAGATTATCAACAAACACCCCTGCCCCCCACCTCACTAATCTGACTGGGTTCCTGAACTCAGCCCCTTGTTTGGAAGGCGCAGGTACTTTGTCAGCCAAACCTTTAGCCTCTTGAATTGGGGCAGCGAAGAATGACCTGGGGGGCTTAGTGGAGGGGCCTGTCTTTATGCAGAAATTTTCTACATGGGAAGTCCTGTGTATTAAAACTGAGTATACTGGGTGGTGGTGGTGGGGAGGGGGGTGTGATTGTGTGTAGCGGAGCAAGATCCTGGACTGCAGGGGGTGGGGTGGGGCTACTGGTTGCGCAGTCTGTCTGCATCTCTGTCACCTACTGAGCAGCAAGAGGAGAGAGGGGAACCGCTCCTCTAGTCTCATTTGGTTCCACAAATTACCAGAGACGCTTTTGAGATGACATTGTGTGATGGTGAAATGCTTTCTTAGATGTCATCTTTCCTGTGGGCAGTGTGGCAATTAGATTCCACCAGAAACGCTCAGGTTGTAAGCACCCTGTTTACTGACATCCTAAGTACACTGGCCCTTGCTTGAAACAGCCACTGTGCACCACAAATTCACAATCCCCTTTCACTTAATCTTTTCTTCCACCAAAGGCTAATTAACCACTTTTTGTACCTGTTCCAGACTTCCTTCAAGACCCACCTTAAGGAATGAATCTCACTAATCTGGGCAGGCAGTTAACTCCAGCAGAGCTCCCTCTCAGCCCTATGGACCCAGTTCTACCAGCCTACCTGCAGTGGAATCTTGACCTAGATGGCTGTGGGGATTAAATAATTCAGGGCAATGCATAGTGTTTGCAACAGGCTTACCATACGATCAGCAAGAGAGTGAAAAGACCTTATTATTCCCAGGGAATTAGCCAAGTCCATGGCCAGGTGCTCCCAGCACTGGGGTTTTTTACCAAGGGACCTGTGGTGAGGTCTGGAACCACAGGGAGGGTGCTACTGACATCTGGTGGATGGAGGTCAAGATGATACTGAATGCCCTAATTTGTAAAACTTACCGAATTTGAGTTGAAGCTTTTATTTAAGTAACTGAAAACGGTGCGATTTCCCAATGGTTCATAAATACTGTATCATTTTTCAGTGTATTTAGTGGAATGTGAGGATACCGTGACGATGTCTAACATCTATTTAACTTAAGTAAGTTGTTTGGATTTATATTGCCTCTTCTCCCTGTAAACTATGTTGTCATTCCTCCCCACCCCTAAACTGTATCCTAATAAAAAAGATGGAAAAGTCTTATTGGTGGGTCTCTAATTTTGTATAGAAATGGGAATATTTTCATTAAATGTTATTCTTAGTTAAGCTACTTGAGTTACTGATCTGGGCAGGCAGTAAACTCCAGCAGACCTCCCTCTCAACCCATAGGGACCCAGCTTCTATTCACTGGCTGCAGAAGCATTTGCAGGCATGTCCATGTCCATATGTGGAAGTGCTGTTTGTGTTTGAACTGCCCAGGCCACAGGGCTGAGCCCCGGGGGTGTAGTGGCTGTGCAGCACTGTGGCCTACTGGGTTGGCAGTTCAAATCCAGCAGCAGCTCTCCAGGAGCAAGGCTGGACCTCCTACTCCTACCAGAGGGCAGTGATGCCCCCCACAAACAAACAAAAAAACTGCCCAGGCCACAGCTCCGGCTACCCCTGGAGATGGAGGTGCTATTGCAGTATGTGGAAAATGACAGGGACATGTTCATCTCCTGTTAGTATAGCAAGCATACCTAAGGGTCCTTAGAACAGTGGCTCTCAACCTTCCTAATGCTGTGACCCTTTAATATAGTTCCTTAGGTTGTGGTGACCCTCCAACCACAAAATTGCTACTTCATCGTAGTTTTGCTACTGTGATGAATTGGGCAACCCCCCAAGAAAGGGTCTTTTGATCCCCAAAGGGGTCGCGACCGACAGGTTGAGAACCTCTGCCTTAGGAAAATATTCTGGAGTGTACTGTCCAGTAGTAAGGTGCAAAATGATCATTGGTGTTTCGGAATGAAGCAGTTGCTCATCACTTCCTCGTTAATACAGTAGTGATTATCCCCGCCTGTCACGCGGGAGACCGGGGTTCAACTCCCCGACGGGGAGGTGTTTCAGAATGAGGTGTGTGCTCATGGGTACAAATAAAATGTTTGTAAGAAAGCTGAACCCCTAACTAGGTTCACCACGATGGGCCTGGGCATGGCCAGTTCTGTGTGCCTGGGAGAAAGGAGAAAATACACGGGCTTTGTGTGCATTGTTAATTCAAGATATATATAAAAGTTGTCTAATTGCCAACATTATTGAAAACGGGAAAAGGAGAAAATAATGGGAGGTGAAGTTCAGTGAGCAGCTGCCCTCCTATCTCTTCCAAAAGGGCACAAGAGAAGCCAGCTGAACCTGGCTGGTGTGCTAAGTGTGGGGACACAGCCAGAGCTATGCCTCAAACACCTAATCCTCTGTTTAAAGATGTCTGATTCCCCAGTCCTGGAGCCTGAAACAAAAGGTTTTCCTTCGGAACAGTGGTCAAGCCGAGCGTCCGTTTTTATTCAGGCAGTGTTGTCATCTTTGGATACTTTGAGGACAGTTTACCTTTTAGAATCACATACTTTGAGGAGGATCACCCAGAGGGGGACATGGGTTTTGGGTGGAGAAATTGCAACCACAGCCGGCTTGCAATGACATTTTTCCTTCCGGGTCACTTGATGAGCAAAAACACTCGTCCCAGCTCAAACATGACCTTCAAGGCAATAAAAAGGGAAGGGGGTTAATTTCAAGGCAAAACAATTCCCATTACAAAAGATGCCCTGCCCAAGATGGTAACTGCTGGGATTGCCAGGCCAGCGCGGGCCGGACATTGGAAATAGCCCACAGGTGTGCTTGACGGCCAGCCCCTTAGGAAGTTAAATTCACGTGCCTTTAGGCGGGCGCGCTGTAGATCTTGGCCACTGCCTGGCCTGGGTTCCAAGGAGCCAGCTTAGCTTGGCGAGCGCTGCCTACCTCGATGGTGATCAGGATGACGATCATCCACTCGAGGCGCAGCGCCCGCTTCTCATGGAGGTGGTTGCGCATGAGGTCGGTGAGCTCCATGCAGTGCTGCAGCTTCTCGTTCATGACCTGGGGGAGGAAAGAGTTCCAGCGGGGGTGCGTGCGCACACATGGCGCGGTGTCTCCACAGGCGGGAGCTTTTCCTCGGCCTGCAGCTCCTGCCGCCAGCCCTCCACTTTGGCCGACTCGGCTGCGGGTGGGCCCACCTGGGCCTACCCAGCGTCTGCTGCCGGGCGGAGCCCAGGCTAACTGCAAGAGAGACCTGGCATTCAGAGCCCTCACAGGATGTCTGCAGACGGACAGACTTAAAACCATTTGGAGGTTCAGTTCGTAGGCACCTAAGGTTTTGAGTTGCACGGGGTATTGATAACAAGGATCTACATAAAATCCTTTTCCTGGGGGACAGACGACAAACAGAAAAGTGGGTGAAGGGAGGCAGTGTAAGAGATGACAAAATATATATTACCAAGGTTCATGAGTGGGAGGGGTGGGAAGGAAAGGAAAAATGAGCTGATACCAAGGGCTCAAGTAGAAAGCGAATGTTTTGAGAATGATGAGGGTAACAAATGTGTAATTGTGTTTGACATGATGGATCTATGGGTTATGTTAAGAGTTGTATGAACCCCCCCCCCCCCGCTCCAATAAAATGATATAAAAACTTTTTTTTGAGTTGCTAGTTGTGGATAGTTGGTCTTGGGATTTAAGCCATGAAAGGCAAACTTGAAACACGATTCACACAACATGACATCAGAGTTGACTCGATGACCAAAACCCCAAATGCCACCTCCTAAAAAATTCCGATTCAAAGTCAAGCCCCGCTGTCAGAAGGCCCCATCCACTGACAAGCAGGCACCACACGGCAGCACTTCCCACCCTGGATGGAAGATCGTGGAATTTCAGATTCAGGTGAGACTCCTGACTAGTGGGCTCCCTACCTTCCACGTTCCCTCTAGAAATGGAGCCTGGAAGTAATTTTGAAAAATAATTTGATCCCGATCCCTTCTGGGAAGCAATTAGAAACCAGCAGAGGTAGTGGCTACCTCATGGACAGGCCGGGGTGGGCACTGCCAAGCAGGACCCCGCCTCCTCGCCCGGGAGGGGGCACATGCAGCACCCCCTCACTGACGACCCCACACACTGGGCCTGTTGATCCGGACCGGGATTCAGAACACTGCCCCGCCCGCCCGCCTGCCGTTGCGGGCTGCTACAAACATACTGCTTCCCCCACCCCTCGCCATGTGGGATTTCAACTCGGACTGACGAGCAGCAGCCTGGGAGGCGCACTGCTTACCTGTTGGGCCGTGACCCACAAAGTCAGCAGCTGGAGGCCGTCAGCTGCTCCGTGGGAGAAACAGGGCTTTCTGCTCCTGTCAGCATTTAAGGTCTCAGCAATTCCGTCCTCAGGGCAGTTCTATCGCTGCCCTAGGACTGATGCGATGGCAGTCAGTTTGGTTTTAACCGAACACTTTCTGAATGTGATGACAATTGTACAGCACGTCTTGACATGACCTAATTATTGAGCTATATGTGTGGATAAAGTGCTAATTAAACAGCTAGAAAAGAACACTTTTCACCCCCTTCCTCATGCCCAGCGTGCTCCTGATCCCGTTAGCAGTCGTCTGTCTTACACACACTCCCCCTGACTCCTCTGAGCCTCCCGCAGCCACCGTATTTTGCAGTCTCACACTGTGGTTCTAACCACACTTGGCACCTAGGTGGGCACTTTGTGGCTTTCCTCCTGAGTGTGGGGAACCCCCCTCCTGTCGGTCTCCACCCCCAGCCCTTCTGAGTGGTTGGGTGGCACTGCCCACCCACGATTGCATCCCTTCTTTGGTTTTCGAAGGCTACTTAAGTGTCCATCACCCGAGGGCCGCCAGCACCGTCTGTCAGTTCCCAAAGCGGGGTGGGGGTGGGGGTGGGGGTGGGGGCTGGGATGGAGCTATGCTGCCCGCACGAAGCAGGGCAAACATCCGTCTGTGCCAGAGCAGCTCAAGACCGAGAGCAGGATGGGGACACGACTTGTCCTGTGTTACTGAATTCGGGGTTCTTGCCCCACTGTGAGTCACAAACAGAGGACCAATCAGAGCGAGCCTCCCTGCCTGTGAAGCACCACCCTTGGCTAGTCTACCTGCACTGCGGGGCAACCCCGTGCACAGGAAGCTGGCGGTCCCTCTTGGGGTCCGTGTCCACGCAGTCACAGGGAGGGGAGCACTTGATCCCTGGCCCCGCCCTGCTGCTGTGCTCAGTCTGCACGGGACTGGGTGGGGCGTGTGTGCATGGGGGCGTGTATACATATGTGCATGTGCTTGGGTTTCCAACGTTTTTTCTTTTTTTAAACACTGACACATTTTTAATTCTAAAAATAAGGCCGGATCCTGTCTCTCCCTTCCTCTAACTGGGATCGCACTGCTGGCTTCCCCATAAGGGAGACCAACACAGGCCAGAAGATGCGGCCGCACCCCCACCCCACCCGACAGTCCAGTGCCGAGCACCGGAAGTGCCCCCTTTGCTCCGTTCCTAGTAAAGCATGTCCCTGATTCTGCCTCACCTTTCTCTTCAGCAACCTCCCCTCCTGCCTCCCTCTCTTTTGGGGGAGCTGTTTTTCCCACTGTTTACAAGCATGCATGCAGTGCTGCCCGCCGGGGGGATGGACACACACACCACACCACCCCCACTGCACGGGCCCGGGGTCGATGGGGCGGTGCCAGACCAGGTGAAGTCGATGGTCATGGACTGACTTGTGCCCCCTCAAACGGTGTGGGAATCCCACCTGCATTCTGTCAGTGGGACCCCCTTTGGGCAGAGGGGGTTTTCCCTTTGCTAGGGAGGTCACCCTGATGTAGGGCAGACCCCAAATCTAACCACTTGGTTACGCAGACACACACTGCCTATACCTCCAGGAACGCCCTGGACAGACATGTGCATCCACACGGCCGTCCCCCGCTGGCACATGGCGCCCACAGAGCGGTTGGGAAGCGCGGTCACTCCCCTAAGCCCCTGCTTGCGGTCTGGAGAGACTCGATCCCCAGCTAGGAGGGACCGGTCCCTGGAAAAGGCCCTCATGCTCGGTGGAGGAGAGAGGTGGCGAGAAAGTGGGAGGCCCAGGAACAGAGACAACAAAGGCCCGCCGGTGGCAGGGGAGGGGGCAGGACAGTAGCCGGTGCTCTGGGTTGGAAACAACCGCTTGAGGTGCACATGTTAGGGCTGCAAACCCAGCACCCCACCCCGGCCAACTCCCTGACTGCAGTGACCAATGGGGCCAGGCCGGGTCAACTGGACATCTGTCCCAAGGGAGGGCAGGTACGTGCTTGTACCCACTGAAGGGATGAACACACAGAGCGCCCCTCTCGCCACAACCCATTCTCCCCACCTCATGGAGACCCCTGAGAGGGAAGAGAGGCAGAAGGGAGTGAGACCCGTGCCTGACTGGACTCCACCAGCCCTGTCCGCTGCCTGCTCCCTGTGCCAGGGACTCGGGAGCACGGCACCGCAGGTGCGTGGAGGAGACAGGGAGCTGGGCCTGGGCTTCCGAGGGAGGCATGGGTCCGTGTTGCAGTGGCTGCTGCCAACAAGTGGAGGGGGTCGCGGTGTGAGTTGTGGCAGGCCTGCCAGCAAGCACAGTGGGGCTGGAAAGCGAGACAGTGAAGTGGAAAAGGTAAGCTTGTAAGCGGGACTGCTGGCCATGTGGCACATGGACTAATGGAGATATTCACGTCAAGTAATCCCCGTGGAGCCTGGGGCGGTGCTGTTGGGGACGTGGCCCGAAAGAACTAGCCTGTTGATGGAATTCTTGTGGTTGGTCAGCTGACCTTCAAATGCGGAGGTCATCTGAGGTTCTGTGGAGGGGTGGGGGTGGTGCTCAGTGTGGCGGAGAGAAGCAGAGAGCCATAAATCCAGGCTCCTGGGCAGCGGCGGGGAGCTGGAAAAGGCATGGGAATGGCCTTCCGGAAGGACCTCAAGGGCCGGCCAGGCCCTTGCCGGACTTCTGACCTCTGCCCTGTAGTAATTTGTCATCGCAACAAAAAACAGTACACCCTGCTAGAACTCGATTCAAAGGTAACAGGGACCACCTCCCTCAGAAGTCAAATAGTATTTCCTGGGTTGGGTAGAGAAGCCAGTCTCTGTCCCCTGGCCAAAGGGTGCAGGAGCCACTGGGGAAAGGTTGGTCTGGGAGCTGGGAGCTGGGAGACAAGGTGTGATGAGACAACAGACCATAGAGGACAGTATTAATAATTGGGGTCCTTAAAGGCAGGGGCCAGGGTGGAATCGGATCCCTCCATGTCTCACCAGCCAGAGTCTAACACGTACACTTTCAGTAAGGATTTGTCAGCAAATAAAGGAGAAAAGTGGCTGGCTATGAAGGGGAAGGAGAAAGCGGAAATCAGGGTGGCTTTTCAAGAGTTGGGTCGCTGGTTGTGGGGCTGTGTGGGTGAGTCTGCCGTGAACTGAATGAGACCAGGCCTCATGGGAGAAAATTATGTGCTTCTTTTCGGAATCTCCGTCACTGGTTAACTCTACAAAGGCTCACCAAACACCTCTTACACGCAGGCCTTTCCCAGGTCCTGGGAAGCGAGCAGGGAAGGGTCTGTTTCTGACCTCCTGGGGCTTACCTTCTAATGGGGCGGACCCAAGAACGTCGGTCAAGAACGCATCAGACATGACTTTTGCGGGGTCTGTGGGATGCGGCAAGCAAGTAGAAACATCAGGAAAGGCAAGTGAAGTGGCCTGTGTCCTGGGCTCTGGAGAAGGAAGCCTTATAGTAACTAGGGGCTCTGCAAACACATGACCCAACCAGAGAAGATTCCACGGGGAGGCCGCTAATCGACTGACTCAGTCCAGGAGGCAAGACTGAGTCCATCAGCAGGCCTGATTGCTAAATGCCCTGAACACAGGCTCCGAGAGCTTCCTGGTTGCTTGGAAAGCTGCTGTCTGGAGGGCGCTAGTCCCCTGGGACAAGGAAGCTCCACTCTGAATAAGAGACCCACCCACACCTTTTCCTAGGCAGCAAATGACTGAACCCAAAGGGCCAGTGGCACGGCCAGATGCTCAGAAAGAATGTGAAGACCGGGTGTCGATCGGAATTGAGCCGACTGAATTCAATGCTGATTCTTACCACGCCAACACAGACAAGAGAGAGGCAGGTCTGGAAATCATTAGGACCAGGAGGGGAAGTCGCGGAAAAGCCCGGTTCCTGGTGAAGGCAGCGTGAGGAGAGAAACAATGACAGGCGCTCGGGGCACGGCAGCTGCGGGGGCAGATGCTGGGGGCCAAGCACACTGCTCTTGCTCCCTACTGCATGTCTGTAACTCACAAAGGCCCAAACCAAACCCACTGCCATCGAGTGGAGCCAACTGAGAGCAAGCCTCCAGGGCAGGGTGTGACAGGCCCCGTGAGTTTCCAAGACCCGCACTCTACGGGAGCAAAGCACCCCGTCTTTCTCCCACGGGGCAGCTGGTGGTTTAGAACTGGTGACCTTTCAGTCAGCAGCCCAACTTGTAGGTGCTATGCCGCGAGGGCTCCTCGAAGCTTTCTGCACCTCCTTTGTTCTGCTTTCATTTCAGCACATCTCATACCCAACCACCTCTCTCCCTCTCTCAAGTCTCTTCATCTAGAGCAGTGGTTCTCAATCTTCCTCATGCTTGAATACAGTCCCCCAACCTTTTCCTTTTGTCCTGCTAACCATACTTCTTGTTGCTGCGACTTCATCACTGTCATTTTGTTACTGTTATGAGTCGGGTGACCCATGTGAAAGGGTTGTTCGACCCCCAAAAGGGTTCCTGACCCACAGGTTGAGAACCGCTGATACAGAGGGGAAACAAAGAAGAAAAGATTTCTCTGGTCCTAACCGCCCCTTCTTGGCTCTGTCTGTCTGTCAGACTTCTCCTCAGACTCTCAAGCTAGTTGACGGCCAGAATTCCTTTGTCTTCTGTTTTCACCCAGTGTTTCCGCATGATGTGGAGAGCCCAGTCCGTACCTTGAGGCTAAAACCCTGAATATCCTGGCAGTCGTCTCCAGAAAGTCAAACCACTCTTCCCTGTCTTTGGGATACTAAGAAAGAAATGTTGTTAGGGACTTTAGGTTTGGCAGACGGTAAAGCCGGAGAGATGTCTCATAATGAGGCTGTGCAGGGAAAGGAAGGACAGTGAGCTGCCACGGAACCAAGCCACACAGATAGGGTGGTTTGGAAACTCGGGCATGTCAGGGTTTGGGGAGCCAGCTCAGCTGTGATCTGAAAGCGTGGCGCTTGGAGGCCACCCAGGGGCACCCTGGGAGAAAAACCTGGTGCTCGATGGGTCCACGTGGTTATTAGGTGCCATTGGGTTGACTGAGTCACAGCGACCTTGGGTCCAGCAGAAGGCAGCGTTGCCTGGTCCTGCACCGTCCTTATAGCCATCACCACCTGTGTCCAGAATGGCAGCTGCCGTGTCTGTCCTCTTGTTGGACTCTCACTCTTTAGACTGACCCCGAGCATCAGGTGTCTACGACCTTGCTTCTCAAGAGCACAATGGTGGTCGTACATATTGCTGACAGGTTTGCTCCTTCTCCAGGCAGGTCACAGGACTTGGAACATTCATTGCCAAGCCCGTCACGCTGGGGATTTTCTGTGCCCTGTGATGGACCCCTGAAGAGGCCGCGCTGGAGAGCTCGGGAGCACAGCTCTACTGGCAGCCCTGTGGGGTTGCCCGGAGTGGCAGCAACCCCACAGTGAGTGTGTTCGTATGCTGGGAAGATGGACTGTTGGTTTGTTGCTCGTAATGGCCAGGTGTCTACCCTGGGAGGACACGCCCAGCGGCATCCTGGTATGTGCAGAATTCGGTGAAATCCGCCAACTCCAAAGGCAGGCAGAGAAGGATGGCAGCTGTTCCCAAAGTTTCAGGAACAATCTGTAAACCTGCTCTGGGGAGGGGCTGTAGCCCATGCGCACGTGACTGCCATGCTGGCGGCAGGTGCTGATCCCTCCCAGGTATCTGTCCACACACCTGCCCTCCAGGCCTGGGCTGGAGCCAGATCCCCCTTAGTCTCTGCTGTTCTCCCCCTCCCCTGCCAGAGTGCTCTAAGGGAGGGAGGGGGGGGGGTCCCACAAGTGCAGCTCCAGTTTCCCACAGCTCCCCCTTCCTCTAACATACTGCCGCTTCTACTTTTAGATGTGCTGCCCTAGTTCCCGACACAGATGGGAAAGAATCCTTTCATGTGTCGAGATAATTTAACTTAAAGGAATCTTGAGATGCAGCACCAACTGAGACATGAAAGGGGATTTTCTGGGTCCGCTGGTATTCCTAAAGTTAAATTTAAGGTGTCAATTGAAGGCCTGAATTGGAGGCATGAATGGTAAGTCGGATTTACTTCAAGACCTCTCAGTTCAAAGTGACCATCTTCAGGGGATAAGCTACAACTGAATTCCCCTAGAAAAATGTATTCTTACTTGACAAAAACAAAACTCTCAAACATTTTTAGAGTATCATTTTAGCTAAAAAATTTCCAGAAAAAGAAAGGAAATGACATATATATATTTAAATGCTCAAAGATTAATAAGGATAGGAAGAGTAAAAACGTGGGCAGATACAAAACTTCTCCTAACCAGGGATAGGTTCCTTGTGGTGACAGGCCCGAGATCCATGCCCCTGTTCTAACTTTTCCATGGAGGCATGACGCAAACATTAGAGCACTGGTGTGGTTCTCCATGTCAGTCGAGATACCGAGAACCAGCACGTTATACAGTTTATGTTACAAAGGGGGGACGCGTCAGGGGATGCACAGCTCATTTCATGTGATGAAAGGTGGGAGGCAGTGGGTCCCGTCACTCAGTCACACAAATAGCTTTGCAAACAGATACATTGAGGACAGCGTATGGAAACCAAAACAGAATTCCAAAAAATGTTCACGTAACTTTCTGGAATCTAAACACCATAGCAACAAATTGCACCAGGAAGAGTGACTAGAAGAGTCGTCTCTACTTGTCTGGCTGGTTACATGACCCCGTGGTAGCATGGTCACATACCCCTGTCCACGGCGTCCACCTCCGCCAGGGCCCTCACCAACCTTAGCTTGGTAGAGATGTCTGTTCTCAGTGTTGCTCCCTGACTTGTAAGTGCCCTCGAGGTCATTCTATGGGGACCTTTTGCTGCTACTGAATTTCAGCATGTCTACATTTATCTCACGACTTGGACCTCTCTGAGCCATGCTGCCTTTCTTCCTATCACTACAGGCAAACATCAGCCACTTGATTCACCTTCAAGGATCCTTTTAAGGTTCATTTCTAGTCTCAGGCTCACCATTTTACTTTAGAACCCTGTGAACTCTTGCTTAAAGCTAGGTATGTCATGAGGTGCCAATGGGATTAGGTATCAGGCATCTAAGACCCAGAATAAAACCGTACCCGATGTGAATGGGTGGTGGCATGGAGTGGAGACCCAATGCCCATCTGTAGACAAATGGACATCCCTTCACAAGAGGGGTCACTGGGAAGAGATGAGCCAGTCAGGTGCCGTATAGCACTGATGAAACAGAGTTTTCCCCTAGTTCTTTGGTGCTTCCTTCACCCCGCTATTATGACCTCAATTGTACCTTACAAATCAGATTAGACTGGAGCATGCACACTGCTCAGAAAAGAGCCTACAACACAGGGAATTCAGGAGATAAACCCCTCAGGAAGAACAAGGAGAGTAGAGCTATCAGGAGGACTAGGGAGGGTGGGGGGAGAAAGGCAGAATCGATCACAGTGATCAACCTAGAATGCCTTCCCGGGGATTGAAGAATAGACAAGTTGGTGAGGGGTGATGGAGAATGATGTCATTATGGAAAATATAATCTATAACTTATCAAGGGTTCGTGAGGGAGAACAAGCAGGGGAGGGGGAAGAAATGGGGAGCTGACATCAGGGGCTCAAGCAGGAAGAGAATGCTTTGAAAATGATGATGGTGGCATATTTGCAAATGTGCTTGACATATTGGAGGAATGTATGGATTGAAATAGAGATCTAAGAGCCCCCAATAAAAGTATTTAAAAACCTAAAACAACTAGGCATGAGCCTTCCAGTGGATCACTAGATCTCCAATCCAGGGTTTCAAACTGATCTGAAACTGCTTCGTCATGCCTGACAATGCAGAACTGGAGTAGTGCCCCCCCCACCCCCATTTGGAAAAATTTTGGTGATTCAGAATGCTAACTGGAATGTGCAAAACCACGGGTGGAAGCCCAGGAATGCAAACCTCAGAAGAAGAGGGAGTGCTGAGCCCTTTTAGGAGCTTGATGCAAAGGACTGATGAGCTTCTGGCCGAGGCTCAGGACCGTCACACATATTCAAAGCAAAGCGGTAAGCCGCCATCTTTGAGCCGGGCACTGGTATCTTCAACTCCACTGATCACGAGATCTGGTTGCTGTGCAACGTGGATGGCTGCCCTTCTCTTCTAAGACGATGAGTAGATTGCTAGCAGGGCTTCCCCCTGTGACTTTTCCCCTGAACCAGTTAGTGGTCTGGTTCACTCACACTGAAAAAAGACAAAACTTTGGTCCCTTTGTCAGTTATGACTGAACCAGGTTGGCCCAGCTCAGAGCACTCATCAAATGATTTGGTCTACAGAGCAGAAATTAAAGGGGGTGTGGTATGCAAAATCTGATAACTGCTTGCAGAATAAGGGGAAAGGTCCATGGAAAGAGATCGGTGAGACTTGATGTCAAGCAAGGCCTTTCTCCCAGAGCAGCTAGACATGTTTAAAACATAAAACATTTGTCTTCACGGTGAATACCCGCTGCAGGTGACAGGTGCCCTTCTCAAAGTGCCAAGTACGTACCTTCACCCGGCGAGCAATGCTAAGGAACTGGCAGGTCTTATCATACAGCTCCTCCAGGTTTTCTCTGTCCCAGTAGAAGTCAGGGGTGATCAAGAAGTCTGAGCTCAAGTTTATGCGGTGTCTTCAAAGAGAACAGAAACGCTTTTATTTTTAAGTTGCTGTTAAAAACAAATAAACATTGTTTTGATTGTGTATTGTGCTGATTTATGTGATGCGGCACTAACAACATTTTTTTGATGCTTCTCTATAACAGAAGAAAATATACCCCCCTCCAAAAAAATCTGAGCGCTCTTTCTACACTACCAATATTATCATTTGTTACTTAATTCTGCACTATTAGCTACAAGGGAGGTAGAAAAAGAAACCCATTTTGGTTTCAATTACTACGCTTTCTTTTTTCATGAACTCCTTTGACAGTACACACCCCCAACGCACATTTTGAGAGGCTAGCTAACAGAATTACATGGCTTCCAGGAAGATGCGGCTCAGCCCCAGGGCTCCTCACAGGCCACAGTCGGTGCAGAGAAGAGGCCACCAGTCCCCAGGGCTCTTACTTTGACGCTTTACCACCCTGCTAGTCCTCCGTGGGTGCGGATGTTTCTTTATCAATCGTTTCATTGATAGGGAGATTTTTACCTCAGGGCAAAGAGTTCACCCATTTTCCGCATGACCTCTTCATGAGACAGTTTCACTTTCTTCCCAGCTTTTAAAGCCTATTTGGGGGGGGAGGGGGGGAAGTTTTTAAAAGAAAAGATATCCAATAGGTCCTGGTCCCATCAATTAAAGTCCTTAATGGCATAATTTTAGCTCCCTGAACGAGTCTCTGCTGCTGCTCTCCTCTGACTAGCCATCCGTGCTGCAGGCCTGACTGCAGTGCTCTCTGCGCCAGCCCCTTCCAGGATGTGACTTTCATCTAATCCCTCATCGAGAAGCAGAGCGCCATTTCTCGGCTGCAGTTAGACTGTATGTTCATGGTAAACACAAGTCACAGATTTTAATGCAGGCTGAGATCTTAATGTAGCTTCCTATGCTCTTTTCACGCCATTCTTCTTGCATGTCAGCAAAGACACAAGAAACGCGGTCGTAATCTCAGAGAGGAAGCGTTCTTGTTTCTTTTCATTTCGTGGCACTAACGTTTTTACACTATCAGAGAAAAGGAGCGATGTGGATTCCAGCTGAGTTTCTTTAAGATCACTGGATGGTGTCTCACTCCCTTCTTTCTCCCTGCTTTCCGCAGTGGAGTACTTTATGCACTATAGGGGCTGGCCTTACATTCAGTGTCGCTTTTCTAGTGCTTATTATTACTGTTTTTCTTTTTTTTACACTTGATCTTAGCCAAAAGGCCGAGAAGCGATGTTTTTCTTTTTTTTAATTTTAGGCATCACTGCCCTCAGGTGGTGGGAGTAGGAGGCCCAGCCTTTGCTCCTGTGAGCGGGAATTGAACCTCCATCCCAGTGGGCCGCAGTCCCGCGCACAACCACTGCGCCACCGGGGCTCAGCCCTCTAGTGCTTATTATTACTTGACAGTTCTCCTGTCTTCACTCAGGGATTGAGAAATTTATAGCATTTCCCCTAACATAAATCAATCACTGAAAACAGCATAAAATGTACGTAATTACCTCTGGAATTGACTGAATAGATTCAATAAATTTATCCAGTGATGCTTCCCAAATAGCCAGTTTCACTGAGGGGAAAAATAGATAAATAACAGAAAATGGCATTTTTATCATCCCAAACTCCAGACTCACTGCCATCCCCAGTGCTGGCGTGGCGGGCCCTGGTGGGTTCCCGGGACTAACTCTTTAGGAGCTGCCACTGGTTTTGAACTGCCAACCATGGCGCGCACTGCCCAGCACGGAGCCACTAAGTCACAAGGGCGCCTCCTCCCTTCGGTCATCCTCTTCTCACTTATACAAAAATGTACACTTGCACAGGATCTCTACTGGCATGCCATCAGGAGCTTAAAGGGCAAATGCACTACAAATTTGAAGGGACATGTAAGAATAGCTCCTTACTATCTGAAAGGACACAGTGAAAGAGCCCGGGTAGGTTCCCTCGCAGTGCCGGGGATCGAAGCTACGTTGGTTTCGAGTCCTGATTTTCTAATCACTGATCTCTGAGAACCCCGGGCAGCTCTGCAGGCGGCAAGAGAGGGGCTTCCAGGTGGGCTCCCCGTCCGGCCCTTGAGGCTGTGGGTGAAGTTGGTCCACTGAAATCTGGAACGGCCTGGGGAGCAGCCAGGCCCCAGCCCTGCCCTAGCGGAGGTCAGGGTGGCCACCAGACCTGGCAGGAGAGGCCCTGTGCACAGTTCTTTCAGAAAAATACTCAGAGCAACTGTGACTCTGTCCCTGTCCTGCAAAAAAAGCCCAAACGAGGCAGGGTCTAGGTTTCTCCACCCCAAGGTCAGGGCCCCATTAGACAGGGCTTGCATGCAGAAAAGCTGCGGTTCAAGTCACCCAAAGGCCTGTTGGAAGAAAGACTTGGTGAATTCTTTCGGCAAAAACCAGCCACTGACATCCTGGTGGAGCCAGTGCTACTCTGACACAGAGGGTGGTTGAGAGTGACCGCTTGATGGCAGCTGTCTGTGGAGGCCAAAAGCCACGTAGAGAGGATCGGGGACAAAGGTCCTGCAACTACTGAGCATTGCAATGGGGACTGGCAAGCTTTCTCCACAATGAGGCCAGGGCCACTTCCACACAGATGTTTACACAATTGACTGCATTTTTGGTTCTCTTGAAGAAAAAGATGACTGTTTTTAAAATTTTTTTAATGCATCATTGCCCTGGTAGAAGTTGGAAGCCCAGCCTTGCTCCTGGAGAGCTGCTGCTGGATTTGAGCTGTCAACCCTGTGGACTGCAGTCCCGCACACAGCCACCAGGGCTCAGCAAAGATGAATGTTTCTATAAAGCCACCAATGAAACACGTTCAAAGCCTCATGAAGCACTTAAGCTGCTCCAGATGGACTGACAACGGTGTCTCTTACCTGAAAGGCAGAGTGCATTTGAGAAGGCAAATTTCTCCAGAGTGGTGTCATCCATGTCTAGCTCAGAATTTAACCTGATCTCCCCCCTGTGGAGTCGGGACTGCCCCCTGTGGAGGAAAAACAGAGCATCATCTCCACGCTGTTCCGCTTCCCCTCGAGGGCACCTTCTCACCACCCTTGGGATGGTTCTGACAATTTCCATCAAGAAGCTTACGGAGGTTTTCCGAGTGCTCAGTGCAAGTGATCCCATTTCTAACAATGAATCCTCCAGAAACAATCAGATAGATGCAAAGCACCATGCCACGAACATACACACACACTCCTATGTTCACACAGTAGTGAACACACAACATAAACCAGGTCAGCAGGTCAAAGGTAACAGATTGGGAGGGTGGAGGGTGGGGATGGGTGGGTGGGGGGGAGGGAAGTGCTTCCAGCAAAGGGCTACGTGAGCTACAGGCAGTGAAGTCCTGCAGGCTCCTTCGTTGTGACAGTGGCTCCCCCGCTGTGACAGTGGCTCCCCTAGCACTGCCTGGCACTGTCCTTCCTTTTTACAACCCGCACGATATGGGAAAGGGGGGAATGCTTGTGCGGGGTCCATCGGATGCAGGCAGGTGATGGTACTGGGTCAGGCTGTGTAGCTATTTGGGGCTAGTCCATCGACTTGCTTTAATTCATGGGTGGTTTGTGAAGTTTGGACCAAGAGTTGTCCTTAAAGCACCCACTCCTCACCCTCCTGCTTACTCGGCCCTGACGTAGTTCAGCTCTTCGTTTTCCCAGTGCACCAGGGCGACCTCGTAGGGCTGGATCTCGTGTCTTTCCAGGACCTGCATCACGTGCTTCATCTGGAAGGAGAGGAACAGGTCTCTCAGGCTCTAAGGGACTCCCACATACAGGCCCGCAGGCGCAGTCCCGCCCCGTTACCATTTGTCATTCCGTTGGATACATGACATTTCTTCTGTGCTCCTTTTTTAAAGGAAAACAAAACCCAAAAGCTGATTGAGCGGTTAGAACCACTGACCTTTCAGTTAGAAGTCCACTTCCTGGTCAACTACTGTGTCCCTTTTAAATGGGCTTCTTTTAAAAGACACCCACCCTCCCATTGAGTCCATTCCAACCTAGATAGACCCTGAATAGGGTTCTGAGGCTAAATTCTTATGGAAGTAGGCTTCTTCCTGCCATGAAGCAACTGGGGGATTTGAACCATAGACCTCTCAGTTTGCAGTCGATGCCGAACCACTTTACCATCTTCTATTAGACAATCGGGGGATGAAGGTCTCTCTCTGGCCTCCTGAAGCCCTGCACACCCACTCCTCACCCCAAGCAACCATCATGAATCGGGGTGCATACTCTGCTGCACGTGCACTATTGTGTTCTTTACATAATGTGGATTCCCACTAGGCACACGAACATCCTTTCCTCGGTGCTGTTCTCTTTAATGAAGGAGCCACAGTTTATTTATCCATTCTCTGTGGCCACCATCAAGGGGCTATGTGTACTTTTCACTGTAATGAAGTCACATCAAACTGTCCCTCCGCGTGCATATGTGAAGGCTGCTTTGGAATGATTGCTGGATTAAAAGACACGCACACTTGAGAATTTGATAAAAGCTGCAACACTGTTCTCTGATTTTAGACTCCAAACATCATTTATGAAAGCAGTCTTATAAAAAAAATCAAGATTTGTGGAGTTTGTTTGTTGCTATTACTGAATTTGAATAGTTTTTTTTTGGGGGGGGGCATCACTGCCCTCTGGTGGTCGTGGGAGCTACCCAGCGCTGCTCCTGAGAGCCGCTGCTGGATTTGAACCACCAAGCCCTCGGGTCGCACTAAACCATTTATGCCACTGGGGCTCAGCCCTGAATAGCTTTATTATGGTCATTTATTCTTCCTCTTACCCAAGCGGTCCCTGGCACATCTGTGTACCTTTTAGTAAAATAGGTGATTGGGCGCCTATCTTCGCACTAGCCCTTGTCTTAGAGTGGTCTGATTTTGCCACCTGGCCTTGTAACATAACTACGTCACGCACAGCCTGGCCCATGGATACACTTAAACTATGCTGGCACATTCTGGCAAGTTCTGGCTGTGCGAGGATGTGTTTTGATGGCGGCTTCCTGCCCACGGTCCACCCTGGCTCATTGGCGGTCTCTCCCATGGTGTAGACGTTCTGGGTGTAGATGCTCTGGGCATAAACTGCTGGATGGGCCATGGGCTGTTTCGATGCACACAAACACTGATGCGTTTGGGTACCTCTCAAAAGGTGGCCGCAAACAACTTGCTTGGCATGTTGAGGAAATGATTTTCTGGAGCCACTAAGTTCTAGAAGACTGGGCTGAAAGGAAGATTTGGGCCACCAGCTCCCAAGGAACGATGGGCACCCTCGTTCTGGTTGTGAATGACTGAGTGCAAATTTACTTCCCTCTATTGGCACAGTGGCTGGCATGGTTCTGAGCCACTTTGATGCCACCAGTTAGCATGTGCCCAGAGACTAGCGCAGGTAGGCGGTTAGAAATAAGCCAAAAAAACCTGGAAAACAAAACTGTCAAAATAAATGGGCAATGCTGAGTGAATCATCCGTGGTGGACTGGCAGCCCGTTTCTCTTCGACCCTCCCTTTCTGTGCACTAGCCATCATGCTCTGCACAATTTATTGGCGGCAAACAGAAGAAGTTAACTCGCCTGTCTTCCTGCTATTGTACTTACAGTCTTGTCTCTCACATTCCAGAACACAGCAGCTCCTTCCCTGAGTGAAGAGAAGGAGAGAATCAGGGAAGTGAAAGGCGGAGTCCCACGCGTGGGTGGGGTCACACAGGAGGCCCCGTGCTCTGGGGATTCTTGGAGATCCAGGATGCGGCTTCTTGAAGTAGAATGGCCCAGGGGGTCCGATGGGACATCGTGGTCCCTGGATGGAGGGTGCTAAAAAGTGAGCCACTCTGTTGATTCTTGATCAACGCTGACCTCTCAAGCGACGTGATTTCTCACGAGGTTCGGGGCATAAAGAACTATCATCACAACACCGGGCAACTTCCCGTAGCTCAACGGTTTCATGCCTGCTCAGCAATGATGGACAGAAGGCGGAGCAAGGATATTTTGTGAGATCCGAGTCTTAACTATGGGATAAGAAAGAATACACAGGAAGAACAGGCTTTAAAAGCTGTCAAGAGGGGAGGGTATCATCTGCCTCACAGTGCTTTCTGCGGAAACACCGAGAAGTCACCGAAAGAACTTATGACCTGGAAACTATACACTGGTTTCTGAGTGGGGCAATCCGAGTGGTTTAGGGGGTCAAGAGCACAGGAGGCCGGGTCGTGAGATCCGGCGTCGGGGTGGGTGGTGGGGTGGCGTGGGGCTGGACAGATGGGGGCCTCGCATCATTTTTCAAACATTTGCTGAGCTGCCAGCTGAGTGCGTGTGTGAGTGCGTCTGCACTTAACATTTGCAAAACAAAGAGGAGGGCGGGCTGTCTAGTCCCTAACCGGAGGGAAATCCCTGTCCACAAATCACTGACCCCCTAAGCCACCCACCCGTTGCAAGGCCGCGTGGGAGGGGCTGTCGCGGCTAATGCAGTGCATGCTC
>PVJH01033444.1:7814-21669 GCA_004026705.1 Nesogale talazaci
TCAAATAGTTTGTGAGAAAATTCCATTGTCTTGTGTGTGTGTGTGTGTGTGTGTGTGTGTGGCATCACTGCCCTAGTGGGAGTAGGAAGTCCAGCCTTGCTCCTGGAGAGCTGCTACTGGATTTGAACCGTCAACCCTGTGGGCTGCAGTCCCGCACACAACCACTAGGCCACCAGGGCCCAGCTCAATTTCATTGTCCGTTTTCTCTCTTTTTTTTTTTAATATAGATTTTATTGGGGGCTCTTACAACATTTAATACATCGCTCATATTAAGCATATTTGTACACATGTTGCCACATTCATCTACATTATCTACTTGAACCCCTCCAGTATAAGCTCCTCTTCCCCTCTTTCCTCTAGTTCTTTATTTTTTTAATCCCAACTCCCCATATTTCCTTTTCCCCTTGCTCCTCCCCCATAAAATTCCAATAATTTACAAATTATTATTACATCTTCATATCTTACACTGTCTAATGTGTCACTTGACTCACCACCAACACCCCTCCCCCACTCGTGGTTGTCCACACCCCAGAGAGGAGGTCACATGTAGATCTGAGAAATTTGTCCCCTTTCTACTCCACCATCGCTCCACCCTCCCAGTGTCACCACTCCCCACCAGTCTCAAGGGATTATCTATCCTAAATTTCCACGTTTTCAACTCCAATGTGCATCCCCTGGTCTAGCCAAATCTGTCTGGCAGATTGGGATAATGATAGTCGGTGGGAGGAAGCATTTGAAAACATTTCATTGCTACTACACTGCACATAGACTGGCTCATTTCCTCACTACAACTCTTCTGCAAAAGGATGTCTCTTAATGTCTTAATGTCCCCAATCTGAACTCCCCCTCATTTATAATGATATATTTTTAGGTCTTTGATGCTTGATACCGAATCCCTTTGACACCTTGTGGTCATACAGACTGTTGTGCTTCTTCCATGTGGGCTTGCTTCTTAGCTAGATGGCCACTTATTCACCTTCATATCTTTAAAACCACAGACGCACATCTTTTGATAGGTGGGCACCATCAGTTTTCTTCACAATTGCTTATGCACATATTTGTCATCAGCGATCATATCAGGAAAGTGAGCATATCATGTTATGATTATTAGTTCTTGAAACCTGATAATTGATCCCTTTGGTATCCCTTGGTCCCATAAGCTGGTGTACTTCTTCCATGTGGGCTTTGTTGCTTCTGAGGATGGTCGCTTGTTTACTTTCAAGCCTTTAAGACCCCAGACACTACATAATTTAATAGCCAGGCACTATCAGCTTTCTTCACCATATTTGCTTATGCACACATTCGTTTTCTGTGATTGTGTCAGGGAGCTGTACATGATGGAATGCCAATTTAATAGAACAAAATGTTCTTGCACTGAGGAAGTACCTGATGGAGGTCCAATGCCCATCTGCTGTCCTAATTCTAAGCCTATAAGTGTATGCCTATTGATCTATGTCCCCTTCATCATATGTATATATGTACCTATGTATATGCCTGTATTTAGCCTCTGTAAATGCTCCTTACTCCCCAGTTCTTTTCTCTATTTCCCTATACCTCCTCCCGTCCCACCATCACGCTTAACCTCCATTTGGGTTTTAATATTGTCTCTCTATTACATTAGTCTTAATCAATTCCTATCGGACCTCCCACACCCACCCCGCCACCTATCCTGTACCACAAGCTACTCTCCCCATCCCTGGATCAGCCAACAGCCCCACCACCACCACCTACATCCACCCTGGTACCGTCAGCCCCGTCGTCCCCACCCTTAGACCGCCCATCCAGTCCACCCTATCCAGATAAACCCATAGAGAATATAACATGCTCAAAAAAAGGGCATCCCTTAATGAAGCAAACCAAGAAAAGAAAACAATGAAAACATGAACCAAAGGGCTGACCCCCGGTGGCGTAGTGGTTGTGTGCGGGACTGCGGCCCACTGGGACAGAGGTTCAATTCCAGCAGTGGGGCTGGACCTCCTACTCCCACCACCGGAGAGCAGTGATGACCCCCCCCCAAAAAAAACATGAACCAAAAAAAACCCCCAATATCCAACTGTAGACGTGCATGCAAAAATACAATAATAATAACAATATAAAAACTCACAAATAGTTGTTTCTGATTGAGTGGGATGGAGTGTCACACTCTGGTCACAAAGTATATCTTTGGTGCTCAATCTAGAGCTCCATGTTCTGTCACATAACCTTAGTGTTTTGGTATGGTTGAGTCAAACGCTGTTTCTCCATTGTTTACCCCAAAATTTCTTGGGTCAGTGAGGGTAGCTGTATTTCATATTGGGGCCAGCCATATGGTCCTATCTTTGTATCAGAAGTTCTGAGTGGGAATGTCGTCCTGAAGGTTTGGTGGGCCAAGATGTACTTCATTCTATCTTCCTCCACCTTCATTTATTCTCGTGTACTCTGGTCAGGTATATCTCTCTCCCCAAGTTGCAGCTTCAGTGCTGACCTTCAAGGCAAATGCCCCTGGGGGAGAAGTGGGTGCCCCAGTAGTTCAAATTGGGGTTGTGCTCTCAGACCTCTCCATTGGTTCTCGGCTCCATTATTTCATGCTACATTCACTTCTGAGAACACTTTATTTAAGTTTGGTTCCTGTTTTCCTGTGGAGATATAAAAAATACACTCCCCTCAGGTGGGTTAGTATCCCATTCCCGCTCTACTTAACAGCATCTCACCTCCCACATCACGGCTTCCCACCCTAGATGGCTACTATATGTAGCCCTGGCTTTGGTATGGTCCCAGCTGTACTACCTGGGCCTTCTCCCACGATTTTCTGTATACTGTAGATTTTTCCTGATACCTCTTTTGCATTTTTAAAAAATTATTATTAAATTTACCTCAGTGGACTCATATTGTACATGTCCTTTTGTGCTTGGCTAACTTTGCTTAGCATAATTTCCTCCAGTTCTTCCCATGCAGAGAAATGCTTCACGTGTTCATCACTACTTTTCAGTGTTGCATAGTACTCCATTGTATGTATGTACCATAGCTTTTTAATCCACTCATCAGTTGATGGAAATTTGGACTGCATCCAACTTCTTGTGTTATAAACTGTGCTGCAATAAACATTGGGACACAGATACCTGGTCGTGGATTCTTACTTGCCTCTTCTGGGTATATGCCCAGTAGGGGGATTGTTGGGTCATATGGCAGTTCAATTTCCATCTGTTTTAGATATCTCCAAATTGATTTCCATAGTGGCTGTACATACCAGCAGGTCCACCAGCAGTGGATAGGCGACCCTATCTCCCCACAGCCTCTCCAACACTTGTTGCTTTCTAATTTTTTGAATTGGACTATTTGTGAGGGTGTTAGGTGGTATCTCATTGTTGCTTTGATTTCCATTTCTCTTATGGCTAATGATCGGGAACATTTTCTCATATATTATTGGCCATTCTGATTTCTGCTTCTGTGAAACTTCTGTTCAGTTTCTTTGCCCACCTCCTCAATGAGCAATTAGTTTTACTCTTTTTGGAAGCTATCAGGGTATTGTAGATTTTGGTTATAAGGCCTTTATCTGATTTGTCATTGCTAAAGATGTTTTCCCAGTCTGTCTGCTCTCTTATTACTCTCTTAGTGAAATCTTCTGATGTACATAGGTGTTTTATCCTCAGTATATCCTACTTGTCTATGTGTGTCTCCTTTGTGTTTGTGTTCTTCCCTATTTCTGATAGCCTATGTAATCCCTTTCGCCAGTGTTTTCAGGTAGGTCCGAACTCCCTCATTGATGACTCTAATAGTTTGGGGTTTTACTTCGAGATCTATAATCCACCTTGAGTTTATTCTAGTGCATGGAGTGAGGTAAGGGTCTTGCTTCATTTTTCTATAGATAGATATCCATTTTTTTCCAACATCACTTGTTGAAAAGGGCATCTGTTTCCCATTTAATATTTTTTGGACCCTTATCAAAAATCAGTTCTCTGTAGGCTGAATTTTTTTTTCTGGACTTTCAGTTCTATTCCATTGGTCTGAGTATCTATCATTAAGCCAATACCATGCTGTTTTGACCACTGTGGCTCTATAGCATGTATCAAAATCAGGGAAAGCAAGCCCTCCCAAGATGTCTTTCTTCTTGAGGCATTCTCTGCTAATTCTGAACTTCTTCCCTCTCCATATAAAGTTGGTAATCATTTTTTCCATTTCTTTGAAGAAGGATGAGGATAATTGTATCGTGTTGCATTAAACTTATATAGTGCCTTGGGTAGGACTATCATCTTTACTATATTGAGTCTTCCGATCCACGACCATGAGATATTTTTCCATTTATTGAAGTCATTCTTAGTTTCTTGTATTAGTGTTCTGTAATTTTCTTCATACAGATCTTTTGTTCTTTTAGTCATGTATATCCCTCTATATTTCAATTTGGGGTTGGCAATTGTGAAGGGTATCTCTTTTTCTATTTTCTCTTCTATAGTCTTATCTGATGCATATAGCAGTCCGATTGGCTTCTGCTTGTTGATCTTGTATCCTGCCACTTTGCCATTCTCCTCTATTACTTCTAGTAATCCCCTAGTGGAACTTTTGGGGTTTTCCATATATAAAATCATATCATCTGCAAATAGTGATAATTTCACCTCTTCTTTTCCCAGGTGAATATCTTTGATGCCTTTTCTTTGCCATATGCTATTAGTTAAAGCCTCCAGTACAATATTGAATAGGAGTGGGGATAAGGGACATCCTTGTCTGGTCCCCCTTTTCAGTGGCATAGTGTTTGTCTTTTCTCAATTGAGTATCACATTGGCTGTTAGTTTTTCATGTATAGCTTGTATTGTCTTGAAGAATTTTCCTTCTGTTCCTATCTTCTGAAGTGTCTTAAAGAGGAATTGATGTTGGATGTTCTCAAATGCTTTTTCTGCATCTATTGATATTATCATGTGGCTCTTAGAGTTTCTCTTGTCAATGTGGCGAATGATATTAATGGTTTTTCATATGTTGAACCACCCCTGCATTCCGGGTATGAACCCCACTTGGTCATGGTGAATTATCTGTTTTATATATTTTTGTATTCTATTGACCAGTATTTTATTAAGGATTTTTGCATTTATATTCAGTAGGGATATTGGTCTGTAGTTCTCAATTCTTGTAGGATCCTTGTCTGGTTTTGGTATTAGTGTTATACTGGCTTCATAGAAGAAGTTTGGGAGTTTGCCATCTTTTTCTATGCTTTGGAAGAGCTTGTGTAGGATCGTTGTCAGTTCTTCCCTGAATGCCCTGTGAAGCCATCTAGTCCAAGTGATTTTTTTTGTTGGTAACCTTATCTATTTCTTCTATTGTTAATGGGTCTGTTAAGATTCTTGACCTCCACTGGGTATAATCTAGGTAGAGACTGTTTTTCCAAGAATTTGTCCATGTCTTACAAGTTGTTGAATTCATTGGAGTACAGACCTTTGTAGTATTGTGTAATTATCCTTTTGATATCATTAGGGTCAGTGGTAATGTCCCCTCTTTCATCTCTTATTCTTGTTATTGAAATTTTGCCCCTCCTTTCTTTGGTTAAGTCTGCCAGGGGTTTGTCAATTTTATTAATTCGTTCAAAGAACCAACTTTTAGCAGCATTAATTTTTTCCATTGTTTTCTTATTTTCCATCTCCTGAATCTCAGACCTGATTTTTATTATTTCTTTTCTTTTGCTATTAGTGGGATTGTCCTGCTGACTCTGCTTTACACAAAACATTACACACAGAATCCATTTGCCTATTCAACAATTTATATATGTTTTGCTTCCTAATAAGGTTTGGAAACCCCTTAGCATAACAGTGGTCTTCTTTTTTCCTCTCTAGGTTTCTCACTCCTGATTGCCATTCTTGTCTTCAAAACTTTGTTTTGGGGCAGCAAAACAAAAGACCCCACCCTGTTTGTTTCTGACACAATCATTGGAATGCAGATCATGCCATTTAGGGTACAAAGTTCATTTTTTACAAAGGAAAAAGTCAATCAAACCATGAGCATTTTGGTATTTGTGGGTGGAAGCTAGATGCAGCTTTTCTGGGCATTCAAGTTTCACTGGACATCCACAGGGGTCTGTAGTCTCCTTAGGCAGGTGGCCTAGGGGAGGTCCATTTCCCAATTTCCTATTAGCAAGATTTAACTGTTTGCAGGTTGTTAGTTGGAGGGGTTCAGTGTGGGATGAAGTCAGAACTTTTCCACAATTGTATATACTCCAAAATATTAAGGAAATATTAGTAGCCATTTGCCAGCAACTGAAGTAGATGTCAGAAGTCCATATTTCTCCCTAAAGGCTCAGACTACCAAAGCTTCATGCCTCCCACAATAGATAGGGCTAACTCCGATTCCTTTGAAGCCTGTGGGCAGATTCACAATGGACTACTGTTAATGATCTCTAGTCTAACCGGTGTAGCCACATCCAGGAGTGTGGGGTCTGATCTTGTCACGTGGGATCCCAATACCTCCATCTCTTAAAATGTGTGCATATAGCACAACCCTTTCTGGTGACACATGTCATTACCTGTAATTAGGTACTTTGCATGGCTTGGGCACTATAAGGACTCGCTCTCTCTAACTCTGTCTGCGCCAGACACACAATTTCCCTGCTCCTTCTTATAATCCCTTCCTCCATTCACCCTCTCTCCACGTGGATGACCTGATGGGCGGAGGTGAGCATGCTACCATGAAATGTGTCTGACTCATTCCTTCTGTCTCTCTCATGGTCTCTATAACTTTACCATAATAAATAATAATTATCGCCATACAACTGTGCCTATCAAACCTGTGATGTATGTATGTATACATCAGAGGCTGGCATTCTCTAATAGATGGCACCCATATGTGGGGCTTCGGTAGGAAAATAACTCTTTTGAGTTAAATCCCTTGTAATGTTGTACATGGATTTTGAAACTGAACGGAAATGGTTAGGACATTTAGGAGAACCTAGTAACCTCCCGCTGATGTCCACTAATTCCAGCATGGAGGGAATGAGAAAAGCTGCCCAATGCAAACTATGGCAAGGTTGTAAAATCCTTACCGTATGGAAGGCCTGAAGGGCAATTTGGCTTAAATAAGCCTGTAACTTTATTGGTAAAAATCAGAGAAAAATATCTGTTTGGAAAGTTACTTCTACAACTAAATAAGTTTGTTAAGAATTTGTGCAGATCTTTAAATTATCCAGAGTTTGGTAAAAAGCAATTGGCTAGCTCTCCCAATTCTCTGAGTTGACAGTCTACATAGCAATGCCACTGATTTGGATTTAAGCAAGTTCCCTAATAACCATTGCCATGTTTTAAAATCTCTATTATTACAGAAGGGGGAGTAGTATGTGTGACAAATTGCTCTTGATCATGCTAAACAAAAAATTTTCTCGTTAAAAGCTTGTAGCAAAATTAGGGCAGATAAACGCATGTTTACTCCTGCAGAGAAAGCTGATCCTGAAAATTCTGAGCTGAGCCCTGGTGGCCTAGTGGTTGTGTGCAGGACTGCAGCTCACAGGGTTGACAGTTCAAATCCAGCAGCAGCACTCCAGGAACAAGGCTGGACTTCCTACTCTCACAGGGCAGTGATGCCACACACACACACACAAAAAAAAGAAAAGAAAACGAAAATTCTGAAAAGACTGGAATCACGTTTGGGATCCAGGTCCAATAATCACCTGGAGAAAGGGCCATGCATGTCTATTTTCTCAGAACAAAGCTGATGGACTTGCATAGGAGAGTGCAACAATGCTTGGAGAAGGAAAATGAAAAACACAGAAGAGATGGAGAAACCCCTTAACCATAATTCTATTTCCAGGTTGCTGACATCTCAGAGGGAGGGGCTTTCTATTTATGTGTTCACAGGTAAAGGAGATTGTGACGTTCTCTCCAGTCAGCAAGGCCCAGAAGGGAGCAGGGAAGCTGATGCTGTAATCCTATTCTGAAAGTACCCCGAACGTCAAAGGAGAGCTCACAGAATCCAGAGAAAGACAATTGCTGCCTGCTCAGATGTTTGCTCTGTTGCTGGTGCTGTATAAAGGACACTCTGGAATGCTATAAGGTGGTACGCTTTATACAGAGTGACTGGACTATGACTCTAAACTGGTCTTTTGCTGAAAGATCAAGAGTTTTGACTTATTGATGCTAAAATGTGATTGGAATGTAATTGACCGCTGTGTAACCCTGTCTCTGCATAATGTGACAATGCTTAACACATTAGAGACCGGATGAACTCGGGATCCGTCTGCAATGCATTGGAGAGACCATCTTGCCTCCATTACATTTTAAATCTTAAATGTAATTTAGAAAGGGGAAATTAACACTAAGGGAAATAAAACCGGGGTATATTACCTGGCTATGGAGGGAATGCAGAAGACTAGCAATCCTGGCTGGAAGACTGCCGCTCTGGTAGTTGGAGATGAACGCCGAGGTGTTTTTTCCTATGGTGAGCTATATCTTCCACGCGTTCCCCCGTCTTGCTGCTCTGCCTTTAAGTAAGCAGATAATTGACTTTATCTCCCTAAAGAAGCAGACTTCCATAATTGGCTCTATATTATCTTCCTGCTACAGAATACAATCCCTCTCATATTTTTCTCCAATAGCAGTTGGGCATGAAAGAACTTTATCCCCATGCCTAGATACAAAAATGTTTATCATAAGTATGAATTTTTGGCTATCCTAATTGGCTATTAAATTTGTCTTGACAGCTTTCAGTGTATAGAATATAATCACTTTGTTCCTGCTATTACAAAATAGATTAATACATTCATTAAAAAGGAGGTATTGCGTGACAGTCAGAATTTTTCCACAATTGTATATACTCCAAAATGTTAAGCAAATATTAGTAGTCATTTGCCAGCATCTGAAGTAGATGTTAGACATTCACATTTCTTCCTAAAAGCTCAGACTATCAAACCTTTGAGCTTTTCACAGTAGATAGTGCTAACTCTGATTCCTTTGAAGCCTGTGGTCAGAGTCACAGTGGACTACTGTTAATGATCTCTAGTCTAACCTGTTTAGCCACATCCAGGAGTCTGGGGTCTGATCTTGTCACGTGGGATCCCGATACCTCCCTCTCTTAAAATGTGTGCATATAGCACAAGCCTTTCCGGTGACACATGTACTTACCTGTAGTGAGGTGCTTTGCATGGTGCCAAAGGGTATATAAGGCTTGGGCACTATAAGGACTCTCTCTCTCTCTCTAGCCCTGTCTGTGCCAGACACTCCATTTCCCTACTCCCTCATGTAATCCCTTCCCCCACTCTCTCTCGACCTGGACGAACTGATGGTCGGAGGTGAGCATGCTGCCATGAAATGTATCTGATTCATAACTTCGTTCTCTCTCATGCTCTCTATAACTTTACTATAATAAATAATAATTATCACCGTACAACTGTGTCTATTGAACCCGCGATGTATGTATCAGAGGCTGGCGTGCTCTGGTAGTTCAGTCTCTCACTGGCTGCTGGAAGGTGGTCACCTTCATCTGGTCCTTTGGGCTGGGGTCAGTCTTTCCATAGGGGTGATCCCAATAAGACTTCCAGCTTTTCTCAGCGCTAGCAAGAGAGAGAGGAGGACAGACAGATGAGTCCATTGGAAGCTGCATCCATTTGATAGCTAATCTTTGAATGCTGGTGGTGTAACGGCTAAATGCTCATCTACTGAGGTCAGTGGTTCAAACTCAGCTGATGTGGAAAGACGTGGTGCTCTGTTACTTCAGAGACACCCGGTCTGTGGGGTCAGTTCTACCCCATCACATGAGGGCACCGGGATGATAAATCGACTCCAGAGCCACCGGCTTTGTTGTTTTACTTGTTTTGAATCTCACGAGTTCACAAATTAGCAGAGATTAGCATCTTAGCAGATCCTGGGGGTCAGACTGCAGCCTGGGAAGCCCTCTCGGGCAGTTCTGCCTTGTTCTCTAGGGTTACCGTGGAATGGACCCTCTGGCCAAGGGTTCGGTCTGGTCCAGACCAGGGCATGGCAAGCTGCAGCTCGAGAGCCTTCTGTGGCACATTCGCCATGGACATGTGGCTCTGCAGTGAAATTGAAAATGGCAAGGAAACGATCATTGTCTCATTTACAAAAAATGTAAAGGCGATGACTCAGATAATGATGTCATTGGTTTAGAAATATATATATTTCTGGCTCTCCAATAATTTAAAAAAGTTGTTTTGAGGGACAGGATTGGTTCTTCTGTCTCGATAGCTGGCCAACCCCTGGGCTAGCCCACACTCAAGAGCAGGGGTTACACTGGGGCATGATATTCCTGGGGTCCCAAGGCCAGCTATTCAGCCTCTTTTCAGGAGAAAGATGATGCTTTCCCCTCTTGCAGTGAGTTACAGAGTTGAAAATCCACGGGCAGTTCTGCCTTATGTTATAGGGTTGCCGTGTGTCAGAATCAACTCGATAGACTGAGGAACTGAGGATGTTTTTCTAACCTCACTGGCTCCCATTGAATACGATGCTTAAAGGAAAAGTCTAGCATTTGAAAGAGTGCTGTATGACTAGCATGTGGTGAAAGAGGTAGCTGGTGGGAAAATAAAAACCTAGGAGAAAAATGAAAACCAAAATCCAAACTATTGTGCCAGGAGGATCTGTGCCACATACTAGAATGTTCACCGGTGTGTTAAGTGCTGTTGAGTCAGTCTGGTTCACAGTGACATTATTATGCACAATTGAATGACACGCTGCTCCTGTGCCATTGTTACATCTGGATTGTGCCAACAAGTGAGGTGTGGGTACCTGCTACTGGAGGGGTTGCCGGTCCCCGTTTAAGACCAGAATCCCTCACACCTGCCCCATCGGGGACAGTATGAGGCTTCAGATGGCCATCACCTCCAGGTAGTCATTGTCCTATAAGAAAGGGGGGGGGGGTGTGGGGTTGCAATCTGCAAGATCAGAAGTTCAAAACCACCAGCTGCCACTCGGGGAAAGATGCGTCATTCAACTCCCAGGATCAGTTACCACCTGGAGAGCTCACAGGAGCAGTTCTATGAGGTGGCGTCAGCTCCATGGCGGATTCCACGCATGCATTGGGTCACCAGGCTTGCCCAGATAGCCATGGAGAAGCTGCCGCGGCAACTGCAGAAACAACCATAATGCCTCTTGACTGCTAACGTCAACATCTTGCTGACAAGCGGGCTGACCAATGTTGAGGTTTAACAGGTCAATCTTCAAGATGGTGTAGCTGACGGCATCCAAGAACCACGATGTATAAAGACACCTGAGATTGATGAAAGTGCTGTTAGGTCCCATCTGGGCAGTTCTGCCTCATTGCAATGCTTTGCACAACACACTGCCCTGTGGGGGTAGCCAGCCCCCCACAACTAATCATGGGTTTGGTAGGAGCAGTTGTATGGTTGATATATATGTATACATATATATACACACATACAGATAGATAAATGATAGATTATAGTAAAGTCACAGAAATGAAGAGCTGGAGAGAGAGTAAAATTTTAAAGTCAGACACATTTTATGGTAGCATGCTCACTTCAGCTCCTCTTAATGATACTCGTGGATGTGGGGGATGAGAGGGCAGGAAAGAACTCTCATGAGATGTTACTTCTAAACTTAGATATTTGGGGGGGGGGCATGAAAGTCCTCTGATTACAGATAACACTCTGCCTCATAGGAAGGGGTTGTAACATTGGTAGTACAAGCAATGGTAGGGAGTGACCTGGGGGTGCACATGCAATAGTAAAGGGAGGGAATAAGTGTGCATGTGTAGCAAGATGGGTGGACCCTAGACTCAATATAGTAGCCTAAATTTATTCATCTGGAGTGGTCCCAGGCTTGTCTTCAGGCACTTCTTCAAGGGAACAATATCAGGGAGAGTGGGCCCTACTCAGGGCGAGTCAGACTGTACAGTCTGGTTGCTCCAGATCGCTGATACCCATAAGGAGAATAACCTCTAACCGACTTTCACGGACCTCTAAGCATATACTCATTCACCATGCATAGCAAGCAGCATCTTGGGTTTCACATATATGTGGGGGAGACAACTTGGGAGACATCTTTCTGTATCCCACCATGCTCACTGTCGTTACAACTCTTGATCCCATCAGCAAAGCCAGTGTGTCCGTCCGTCCGTCTCCTTGAGGGCCTTCCTCTCTTTACCAAGCATGATGGCCTTCTCCAGGGTCCGCTCGGGTCTCTCCTGACATGCCCAAAGTACGTGAGATGAAATCTCACCATCCATGCCTCTCAGGAGCAGGCTGGCTGTACTTCTTCCGAGACACATTGGTTTGTCTGTTTGGCCAGCCGTGGTGCTGTCAATATGCTTTGCCAGCACAGCACATCTCATGCATCCATTTTTGTCTTCCTCATTCAGTGCCCAACTTTCACACACACACACACACACACACACACACACACACACACAAGGCCATTGAAGATACTATGGCTGGGGTCGGGTGCATCATAGTCTTGCCAGTAACACCCTTGCTTCTCAGAACCCTAAAGAACTTGCGTGTGGCAGATTGAGGCAATGCAAGGACACATCATTTGACCTCTTGACTGCTACTTCCATGAGCTTCGCTTGTGCATCCAGGCAAGACGAATTCCTTAACAATGTCAATCCTTTCTCCCTTTAACGTGATGCTGCTTATTGGTCCAGCTGTAAGGACTGATGAGGGGCGAGGTCCCTGGAAACAGGACCTTCTGCTTTGGGAATTGAACTCCCGATTCCTGAGATAGTCAAATATGCTGTCGCCCTGCCTGGGCAGAGATTCCTGCGGCCCCCTGGGTTTTATAGGAGAGGGAGGGGAGGGAGAGAAGGAAGGTGGGAGGCGTGTGTGTGTGTGTGTGTGTGTGTGTGTGTGTGTGTGAGAGAGAGAGAGAGAGAGACAGACAGAGAGAGACAGAGAGAGACAGAGAGAGAGAGAGTTCTGTTTGGCCATTGGCTTGGAGGGAGGCTGATTCTGCAGTGGGGCCTAGGCAGAGATTCACAGGGGCCTCCTGGATTTGTAGGCAGGATAGCACAGGGAGGGAGGGAGAGTTCTGGAGAGTGGGGGGTGGGGTGGGGGGTGAGTATGTGAGAGAGAGAGAGAAAAACTTTTGACTGAATAGCGTGTTTCTGATTGGCCATTGGCTTGGAGGGAGGCGGGTTCTGTGGTGGGTCCCAGAACCTAAAAGAGGCTCAGGACGGCCCCTCGAAGTTTGTGTTGGGAGCAGGCGGGTTGCAGGAGAGAGCCTGGGCCGCCAGTGGTTCTCTGTGCTCCGCTGGGCTGCGCGCCCCGCTCTGCCCCTGCACCCGCGGCCGTTGGTCCACGCCGCGCAGCCTGATTGCCCCGAAGAACCGCCTTGTCTCCGCGATCCCCGCCGGGGCGGACGGTCCTCTGCGTGCACGTGCACGAGCCGCGCGCGCACCCTGGCCGGCTGGCATGGAGGTGCGGGAGAGCGGGGAGCAGGGCGCCCTACAGTGGGACCGCAAGCTGAGCGAGCTGTCGGAGCCCGGAGACGGCGACGCGCTGCTGTACCCCACGGTGAGAGTGGGGGGAGGCGCGGGACTGCCCAGGTGCGGGCAGGAGGGCTTGCTCAGGGGCGCCGCCTGTCCAGGTGCGGGCAGGAGGGCTTGCTCGGGGCGCCGCCTGTCCAGGTGGAGTGGGGGCAGGGATGGCGGAGGGTGCGGGGCTGCCCAGGTGCAGGTGCGCAGCGGCCCTTGGGGACGTGACAGCGGAGCGCAGCCTCCACGGGTGCCTTTTCAGGGGGTTCCACGTCTGGAGCGGTTCCCTGCCGACCTCACTGTGAGGCGCGGAGAGGCGGGTGCGTGCGTTTGACTGGTAACAGGGGCCTGTCTCTTCCTACCTGTGGCTGTGGAGCGATTTTGACTCTCGCAATATTGTATGTAGCACAGGGAAGAATTGCCCGGTAAAGTGTTCGAGACGCTGAGGGGACTGCTACCACAAAGT
>PVJH01033445.1:0-21573 GCA_004026705.1 Nesogale talazaci
GAGTTACAGATGTTAAATTCTTTTAGAAGGTAGCATATGATTAGAAGCCTCTAGTACTGAAAAAGGTTATTCAAGAGGCCCTGAAGGCATTGATGAGTAAAAAGCCCAAAGCCAAACAAGACCCAATGCCATTGAGACCTTTATGACTCAGAATAATCTTATAAAGGAGAGCGGAGAGCTACTTCTTAGAGTTTCTGAGCTCTTCTTGAGATGGTGTCTAAATTCAGGCAGGGTATTTAAGGTTGTGTCTGGACTCTTGTGATTTTGCTTTGATTTTCTTTAGCTTCAACTTGACATGCACATGAGCTACTAAATTGTCTGTTTCACAGCTAGCTCTTGCTTTGTCTTGGTTGATAATCTTGAGTTTCTCCATCATCTCTTCATAGACACAGTTGACATGCTATCTGTGCATATGATGCCTGTGTAATCAATTCATCGAGGTTCACATGGATGGTATTACTGGAAAAATAAAGAGGGCAGGTGGGTCCTGAGGAATCAGTACTTGGTCTTTTATAATTATACAATGCTACTTATGACATAATTTCGGTCACCAAATCTATGTTTTCCAACTCTTGATCCTTCCTCTGTTTCCAAGTTTTGCATTCCGATCACCAGTAATTATCAATGCATCCTGATTGACTTAAGATTGCAGCTGGTTATAAAAAAATCTTCTTTGAAATTTATTGTTGGGGTGTAAATTTGAATAATAGTCCTATCAACTGGTTTTCCTTGTAAGTGTATATTTACTTATCAGTGTCAGCTTTGTACTTCAGGATAGCTCTTGAAATGGTCTTCTTGATGATGAGTGCTGATTTTCAATGCTAAATTATTTGCAAATATTTCAGCAGCAGTCTAATACTGAATGTATGCATATGGCACAGTTCTAGTAGGCATTTCCCTAATTGTCAGAAATGTTGGTTGCATTCATTTTCAAACCTGCTTATCTGAAACCCGACAAAGAGGATCTTTTCATGCAGATCCCAGTTTCTTCCTGAAGATGAACTCACAGGAGGCGACCATCTCTAAGCTCTGTGATGTGCTTGCTGCATTGCTTTCCAGACGTCTTCTCCCATCATGGTAATAGACGTGCCCCCAGCCCGCTGCATGTTCCCCACCGTTAACATTGTTCTTGAGTTAAAAGCAAAAGCTAAAAAACGATATCCCAATCAAGGGCTGGAAGAGTACCTTACTTTTCTAGGCATTTATGTTATTAGTCGTGAACAGGGACTGTGGAACGAAGATAGGACTTTACCACCATTCTATCTACTCCAAAAAATGAAGCAAATATTAGTAACCATTTACCAGCATCTGGTGTGGAAGTCAGACGTTACCTATTTTCCCTAAAATAAGGTGATCAGACGTCCTGCTTTTTAACAATCTTTCCGCATCCCGCAGCATTTTAAAGTTAAATAAATATATTACAATACTCTTTTTGTGTTCTATGAACATTTTTGCTCTTCCATATAGAGCAAATATTTTAATCAAGAACTCCCCCCTCCCCCCTCTGTCAATGGTGTCCTGCTTAAAATCGGTCACTTTACAAAGGTTCCAGCTATCAGAGGACTTCGTGTCTCCCACAAAAGATAGGGCTGATTCCCTGCTGTCAGGACAAAGGGTCACTCCCCCTGAAAGCTTTGGTTCAATCAAGTCTCCCCCCCAAGGGCAATCAAGGTTAGGCAGCTGCCTTTATGAAGCTTAGGTCCTCCCATCTTGTCACATGGGGACCCCATATTTCCCTTTCCTATAATGTGCACTTAGAGCACAACCCTTTCCTGTGATGTATGCCCTTACCTATAATTAGGGGCCTCGCATGTCCCCAAAAGGTATATAAGGTTTGATCAGAATGAAGGAACTCTCTTGCTCTTGGCCGCCTCTCCTCCCCCAGCTCCTCTCCCTCTTCCCTGTGCCCCCCATGCTGCCACCTCCCCCATCTTATCCTCTCTTCACATGGGGCACGCTACCATGAGCTATGTCTGACTCTGTTATTTATCTCTTTCTCATGCTCTCTATGACTTTATTATAATAATTAATAATTATTGCTGTACAGCTACGCCTATTCGAACCTGTGATGTAGGTATCAGAGGCTGGCTTTCCTCTGATAAGCAACTCCTGCTTTCTACTTATTTCATAGCCAATGCATTTTCTCTTCTGCTGTTGGGTTATTTTTCTTTTGGCGTTTCAGTGATCTTCTTGGTAATTTTTGACTGCTCTCTCTGTATGGAGGCAGCAGTAGAAGTTCCCTGAGCCGGTCAGCTGGAAAAGCTAGAGATAGGTCACCTGAACAGAAGCCCCTGGGCTGGAGATAAGAGTGGGCAGGGAGACTGAGCATCGGCTGGTGCCAGTTAGGGAAGAAGAGAGGGCTGCAGCTACTCTGCCCCAGGGGAGACTGCTATGGGAACAGTTGTATGACTGTTATTTTCTGAAAAGCACACGTCTCTCCTGGCTAGATGGATTGCAATATTCTTTAAAAACAACAACTTTATATTGCAAATTAGGTGGGAGTTTATATATATCAGATCATTATTTTTGTGGTCATCAACTTCCACAACTTCTCAAATCTTCCAGTGGCTTGCCTCTTCCTCTCGCCTTCTTTCCCCATCTTGCTCATATTAAAAAAAAAATACTGTCAGTTGCCATCACGTTGACTCCCACACATCGCAACCTTGGATATAACAGAATACAACATATGCATACCTAAGTCAAATTTCACTCCTTTAGTGGTCATTTAAGACAAATCAGGTATATCCCATTGCTTTCATCCATTGCAAAAGCAGAAATAGACTCATTTAAACTGCCTTGTATTTCTAAGTAAAATGTTCTGTTTTCCTACTTAAATTTTACTCTATCAGGAATTTATTTCAAATCACGATGTGAGGTGAGGTAAAATACTATTTCTTTTTATATCTTATAAAAGTGAACTCTCAATAAGCCAGAGCTGCTCCCCTGTGACTTGTCTTTCTCACTCAAAGTCATGGGTATAGCATAGGTTTGCAACATGTCTTGAGCATGTGGTCGGTGAAGAGCCCCTCTCATTGTTTTAGATTTCTGACATGTTCTCGGCTCTTCTCTCCTGTTCATTCTTCCAAGTAAACTTTGCATTCTCTTTATTGGTATTCCAATAAAAGATCCCATTGGGACTGTTCTTGGAACTTCATTAAATCTAGAAATAACTCTGGCAGGAATGGACAATGCACAGTCTCCACTTTTCTCAACTATGCCCCTGACATGTTCCTGCCAAGCCAGCTGACCTGCACTTGTGCACAGTTCCCATTGTAAAGGGCCCTGGCGGCACAGCGCTGGCACATCAGACTACTCACTACCACGTGGGCAGTTCAAAGTCAGCAGCGGCTCTACCCCTGGAAAGAGTTACAGTCTTGAGAACTCGCAGGGGCCCTTGTGAGTAGACACTGACTCCATGGCAGTGAGATAGTTCCCACATGGAGACCAGAAGCCTACACTTTCTCATCAAACCAACAGTAGCTCCACAAGGCTCTGACATGGGACCCTCATGAGATCTGGACCCAGGATGTGCCCTTTCGCCTGCATCTCGGCCACACACAGCCTCAGGCTGTCTGCTTTGACTGCACTTGACTTCAAATGTCTACAGACACTTGACTTTTCACGGTCCACCTGCTGAGGTGGTTTGGGCAATGCATGTCTTAAGCTGTCTACAAGCCGTGCCTCCCTGCTGCATTGGGGTGCCCACTCTGTGAGTCTGTGTTTGGCAGGGCTCAAGTCAAACAGCTGACTTTGGTGTGTCAGTGTTTCTCATCACAGAGCCTTGTGTCTTGCGATGACTGTGGAAGCCATGTTACCAGACTATCATATACCGGCAGGTCCCTGATGGTGGACAGGGCTCAGTGGAGCTTCCAGATTCCATTATTTCATCTGTTAACCCTTTGATTAAGTACAGCCGATTGTACAATACAGTCTGGACGCTGAGATCCTAGGCTCACACACACACACACACACATACCCCACACAGTGGACGGCAGCAGACCACGGGACTGGTCACCACCTTCCTTTTCATTCTGACCTCTGGGGCATCGACATGGCCAACAGCATACCAATTAGATTTACGCCTATCCAGGTCAACAGATAGGGAACACATTCTTCACCGAGGGTCGTCCTTGATCAGAAGGAGGTCTCAGACATTCATTCTGAGAGACTGATGGCTCCTCCCCATGCAAACACACACACACACACACACACACACACACACACACACACCCCCGAAGTGACAGAGACCATTCAGAGTCTCATGTGAACACAGGAAATGTCGGCTGGCTTGCTCTTCCTGAGACCAGGGCAGGGGCACCCACGTCCCATTTGCGGCTCGCTAGGCAGAGAGCAAGGCTTCTCATCTATAAATAACACCTGTGAAATTGACAGCCGGAGAGAAAATCGAATTGGTGTCTGCTGAGCTTTCTAACGACAGAGTCAAGATTACGGTGAAAACAGTGGTGATGGGGGAAGCAAGCAAAGAATGTAAGCATCTGGATACTTCGGCTTTTCTCTTTAGCTGAAGAGAACCATAATGGTTCATTTGTGCCATAGAAAAAAGCATGTGTTTAAATTGCCTCGGTTTCTAGCAGCGGCATGGCTGCAGTGTGTGGAGTGCGTGGACAGTGCACCTTTATTTCATGCATCTCAACAATGGACTCCGGCTAGTTCTGTGGTTTCTGAAAGGTCATGTGATGTGTAAAGGGTTCCAAACTGAAGATCTCATCTTGTCTAGGGGATAACAATGCTCTCACAGACTTTTGTCAAGGGATCTTCAGCTTCGTTCCCAAACCATATTTTCCAGCTACTGTTCTTCCCTCTAGGAACCTTGATGGTTTAGCAATCAGTCCACAAGTGGAGTTTCCGTCCCCACGGTCACAAGTTTGTGTCATGTTCCCCTTTCCCACAAACAGTACCTACTATGCACACTGTTTGGCAAATAGTTTCTTTCACTTAATGATCTCTCTTTGATATTGTTTTCATGGCACATGATACTCTCCCTCAGGATTATTCTTTTTTTTTTTTGGGGGGGGCAATCACTGCCTCTGGTGGTCGTGGGCACTACCCAGTGCTGCTCCTGAGAGCCGCCGCTGGATTTGAACTGCCAAATCCGCGGGCCGCAGTCCCGCACTCAACCACTTAGGCCACCAGGACTCAGCCCTTCAGGATTATTCTTACAGATGCAAGTATTCTGTTTGAAGGGTCTTAGTTAATTTATTGAATAACTTTTTCCACTTTGATATTTTTAATCGAATGAGACCTACTTCAGGACTTTACAGGTTATACACTGGCTGGGCCACCGCTGAAAAATTAACAAGCTCAAGCTGAGGGCAGATGGTCATGTTGGGTGCCAAGGGGCATCATTAGGTGGCGATGAATTGGTTATAACTCATAGCAGCCCTGTGATCCACAGATTGAAGCACTGGCCAGCCCTGGGAAAGCCTGGTGGAGGCGTTTCTCTTTGCTGTATCATGTGGGAGGTCCTTCTCCAGGGCCTGGCCTCTCCTGATGAGATGCCTGGGCATTATAAGGAAATGAGGGGGGTGAAGTTCTTTTCTGATCATTATCTCAGAAAGGTAATCTGGAGGTATTCATGCTTTCCGAATATCTCAGCAGAAAACCACAAACCATCAAGATATAAACCTGCAGGGAGTATTTGGTCATTGCTGCCTGTACACTTATTACTGAGGATGGGAGAGGCTAGAAGAGGGCACGGCAAACTTCTGAGACCGATGAGCCAATCCTGTCCCTTACAACCATTTAAAAATTATTTGAGAGCCACGAATATATTTTTTACAAGAAAATGAAATCGCTACGGTCTGAGTGCTGTCCTTTAACGTTTCTCCAGTTTGACTTCAGAGCCGCATGTCCAAACCGAAATCCAGAGCCTCAGTTTGCCACCCCCGGTCTAGAACATACTTCAAAGCCTATTGCCCCCTTTTCATCCATGGGGCACCTCTGTGGTTTTCCAAGACCATAACTCTTTGCAGGAGTAGAAAGTCTTACCCTTTTCCCCAGGAGGAGCTGGTGGTTTCAAACCACCGACCTTGCTGTTCACAGCCCAATACCTAACCGCTATGAACCTGGATCAGCTCTCCAACAGTGCGTTTGGTTCGCCTCGCCCTCTTTGCAGAGAAAAAGGAAGGGGGTTCTGTGTCCCCTGGTCACTAGACACGTGCATATTATAACCCACAGTCCAGGATCAAGTGTAGGTCTATACTTTTGCATTCCCACCCCACCTCCCCCTGATCATTCCACAACCGGCAGGGGGTAGGTAGCCTCACTCACTTTGGGAAATACCGGTCTCCCCCAAACCGCCATAGGGTCAATGTGGCCTCTCAGCAATCCTACAGGACAGGGGAGCACTGTCCCCGTGAGTTTCTGAGACTAACTATCAACAGCAGGAGGAATCCCCGTCTTTGTCCATGGAGCAGCTAGTGTTTTGAACTGTGCATATTTGCGGTTGCAGCACAGAAAGCCACTCGGCTCCCACCCCCGGGCTCTGAGGACACTCACCTGTGCTTCACCCAGGTCTCAGACTCGCTGGCCCGCTCGGTGTAGTTCTCAGGCAGGAAGCCCCGGCAGCCCGTGTGCCGGGAGATCCCAATCACCCAGCCTTCACTGGCTTCCTCCTGCTGGCTGGGGTCCACAAAGACGTGGTCGCCGGGGTTCAGTATCAGCTCATCCACGTTCTGAGGTTTGTACTGGAACAGGGCCTTCAAGGTCTAGAGGACAGGAAAAGCCTTTTCACCTGGCAAGCACAGGTCGGTGTGCAGTGGGAAATGACAGTGATTGTCATGCTAGCTGCTGTGGGGACGGTCCCTGATGCATGGTGGCTCCGTGGGCCATGAGGTGGACTGCATCCAGTCCTGTGCCAGCCCTGCAAAGTTGTGAGTTAGTCAGACTTTGGTGCTCAATAGCATTTTTTATTTGGTGGAAGGAGGCTACCGGGTCTTTCTTCCTCGTCTGTCTCAGCCTGGCAATGCAATGGAAATTCATTCAGCATCATAGCAACACATAAGCCTCCAATGACGGGGAAGCAGTCGCTGCTCATGATGTGCACTGGCTGGGAAACGAACCCGGATCTCCTCCAGGCAAGGGGAAGTGTCTACCACGGAACCACCCTGACTTCGCACTGCAGGCCCCACTTACTTACATTCTGTCTCCGGTCTCCAGGGCTTGACTCCCTGATATTATGTGCTAGACCTCCTAACATAGAAGCCATGCCTTTGTCTAATAATATATACCGGGGAATATAACAAAATACAATATAGAATTCTTTGGGCACATTTAAAGCTAAATTGGGTAGTTACAAACCGCCAACCTCTTGGTTTGTTGCACCCAGGGACCTGTGTGTAGCAGAATACTTATCCCAAATGGCACAAGGGAGAAAATGGTTTCAGAGAAGGAAGAGAAGTTCTGTCTGTTAGAGAGGCTCAGGGTTGATTCAGAAGAACACTTGCAGCATGGGATATCATTGCTGTCATCTGCTGGATTTGAATGAAGCAGAGAACACTGAAAGACATTCACTTATGTTTTAATGACTCAACTAAGCAAGGCATTTGACTGTGTGAACTAAGATAAACTTTGCATAGCCTTGAGAAAATGGTCATCTCCTCCAAAATACATTGTGCTGCTGCAGAAGCTAGACACGGGCCCAGAGGCAGCTGTCCAGACAGAACGAGGGCACACGGCATGGCTTCAGATCAGGAAAGGTGGGCATCGGGGCCGCATCCTCTCCCCATTCTTATCCAATCTGTTTGCTGAGCAGATCATCAGAGAAACTGGATGTGGTCTCAGGATTGGTGGGAGGTTGTTCCCAACCTGGGGCAGGCGATGACACAGCCTTGCGTGCTCAAAGGGAAGAGGACTTGAAGCTCTAGCTGATGAAGATCAAGGATGACAGCCTTCTATGTGGATGACAATTCCATGTAAAGAAGAACCCAGCCCTCACCACTGGACCCATGGGGAGCATTGTGGCAGATGGTAGGAAGGTTGAAATGACCAAGCAGCAGCCAAGAGATATGTGGCCGCAGGTAAATCTTTTGCATATTGAAAAGCAAGGATGTTACTTTGAGGACTAAGGTGGGCCTGGCCTATGCTATGGTATTTTCCATTGCTGTGTATGCAGCGAGAGGCAGACTTTGAGTAAGTCTGAAGACTTTGAAGACCGAAGAAGAATCAGTGCGTTTGCGATATGGTGCTGGCGAAGACTATCGAGGGTACCACACACTGCCAAAATAACAATGACATCTGCCTTAGAAGAAGGACAGCCAGAAAACTCCTTAGAAGCAAGAATAGGGGCACTTCATCTCGTCCACTTTGGACATGTGGTCAGGAGAGACCAGCCTCTGGAGAGGAACCTAGTGCTTGGTCAAGTTGTGGGGTGGGGTGCCCAACGAGAAAGACCTTGGGCAAGATGGAGTGACACAGGGACAGCAGCCATGAGTTCAAATCTGAGAACAGTTGTGAGGACGCACAGGACAGGGTAGCACTTTGTTCTCATAGGGCTGCTATGCATAGGAACGGTTTCAACAGCAGACAACAACAATTCCTATAAAGACCCCGCAGAGAAGGCCCAGGATAAGGACTCGACTGAGGGAGCGTCATTCCTGAGGATCCTTCCCGGCTGTCTCTCTGAGGGCCCGGGCCGCATCACTCACCTGGTAGTGTACAAAGCGCATGTCTCTGGAGTATAGTGCGGCCGTCCATAGGCAGCCGGGGGCTGGCGGGATGGTTCTGGCCAGCTGCTCCAGGGTCCTCTGGTGGTGGGGGTAGAACTTGTGGGCCAGCGTGAGGTGGAGCTGCTTGGTGCAGGGTTTCACAGAGCAGTCTGGTAGATCGGGAAGACACAAGGAGGCCAGGGAACTGTCACCTACACAGTCATCACTGTCCGTCAGGGGCAGTGGCAGCAAGGACGCAACACTGGTGACTGCCTGGGCCTCTACTCTACGTCCCCCACCCCATTGCATGCCCTGTAAAAGGGAGAAGGCTGGTCTCTCTTAGAGAGAGCTAAAGACTTGAGGGCTTGCAGAAACATACCAAAAAGCTCAAGGGCTCTGGTGGTTCCAAGGTCTTTAAAATCAGTTTTGCGGTGGAGCTGATTTGACCCCCTGGTGTGGTAGTTATATAATCTGGAGTCCATTTGGGACTTGAGAGGATTAAGAGTGAAGGAATGGAGTCTAGTCTATGAATCGGGTTACAGCCAACGAGGCCTCTGTGGGCATGACCTTCCCCTGAGAATTCTGGGGAAAACTGGTATTTCCCCTTGGAGGCGGAAGACACACTCTCTCTTGACCCACTTCCTGTGACCCATCCCCGAGGAGAAGCCCCATGGACCTATCCTGATGCAGCCAGAACCCCGGACCTGGAGAAGCCCCGTGGAGACCCCTGCCTGTGCTGAGATGTTTACAACACCACTGGATCCAGAAGACTTCCAACCCAGTGACCTGTGATATTCCTGCGCTCAGCATCCTTGCACGTGTGACGTGAGTCTGAAGAGGAATTTATAGACCTTCGACAAGATGGATTGGCAGCCATGAGGGCAAGCCTGAGAACACTTGTTCTCAGAACACACAGCACAGGGTAGCACTTGGTCTGGACGGGGCGGGGATGCCTTCTCAACGTACACTTATTCTCGGATAAAGCTCTCTTTCACACACTTCTGAGTCTCTCTAGTCTGTCACACAAGAAGGATGGAGAGATGTGGGTTGAGGGTCTTCGCGAACCCTCCACTTGCAAGTTATTGGTCCAAACAAATGACTGAAACATACAAAATAAAAACAAACAAACAAACAACCCTCCTTGCCCTTCACTGGCCAGCTTGTCAAATGATTGTCTCTTCCCTGGTGTGGTGGTTCTTAGTTGGGCTGCTAACAGCAAGGGCTCAGGTTTGAAACCACCAGCGGCTCCATGGGAGAAAGACGGGGCTTTGCACTCCGCTAAGAGTGACAGTCCTGGGAAATTACAGGGGCAGTTCTACCCTGTCCTACAGCGTCGCTGTGAGTCAGCATGGACCGGATGGCAGTGAGATTGTTTTTTGAGCTTGAGGGAAGAGAAGGGGGCAGAGATGTGGATTTAGGGGCCCATTCCCTTGCCAGCTATTTGTCCAAACAAATGATTAAAACATACAAAAATTTTTTAAAAGTCCCTGTCCTTCCCCAGCTGTCCTGTTCCATCATTTTCTCTGCCTCCTCTAGGGCAGTGGTTCTCAAACTTCCTAATGCCGCGACCCTTTCATACTGTTCCTCATGTGGTGGTTATCAGAAGGTGGCTGGCCTCTGATATACTCACAGCAAGGATCCCACAGGCAGTTGTGCAGCAATAATTATTATTTATTATAACAATGATATAGAGATCATAAGAGAGAGAGAGAAAAGAACAGTAGGAGTTATGTTTCATGGTACATGCTCACCTCCGCCCCACTAGATGATCCACGTGGAGAGTGGGGTTACATGATGAGGGAGAGCGTCCAACGCTGAGGGACAGGAGAGGCAGGCAGGAGAGAGACAGGAGAGAGAGCCTCTATTCTATGTCCCATGTCCCATCCTTATATACCCTCTGGAGACAAGCCAGGCCCCTAATTACAGGCAAGGACATACGTCACAGGAAGGGTTGTGCCATATGCACATGTTATAGGAAAGGGAACTATCAGGGTCCCATGTGACAAGACCAGACCCCAGACTCCTGGATGTGGCTAAACAGGTTAGGCTAGAGATCATTAACATCAGCATGTGAATCCGCCCACAGGCCTTAAAGGAAGGGAACCATCATTCTAACAGCAGGGGAATTAGCTCTGCTGTGAGACAACACAAAAGCCTTAAGTAACTGAGAACCACGGGAGTATAGCTAACTTAGCTTCCATAACAAATGTTGGTAAACAGTTTGCTTAATACTTGGAATATAATAATTGTGGAAAACTTCTGTCTTCATCCCACGGTGCTGACCCCCTATCATAAAATTATCTTCGTTGCTACTTCATCACTGTCATTTTGCTACTGTTATGAATTGGGTGACGCCTGTGAAAGGGTCATTCGGCCCTCAAAGGGGTCCCAACCTGCAGCCTGAGAACCGCTTTTCTAGGGTGTGGAAATGGCTCAGAGGTCTGGGGTCTCAAGCTCGTGTTCTGGATCAACAGTATTGTGCCCAGTTTTGGGGATCTCAGGAAGAAACTTCCATAGGCAACCAAACCCTGTAAAAGGGCCATGCGCCTCTACACTCACGCTGCAGATCTCTGAAATTCCTTTTCTGCAAACACCAGTCTTGCACCATGGGCGGGGCTACTGCTGGCGCTAGTGCAGAGAACTCTAGACTTGACATCTGAAGACGTGGGCTGGACTTCGTGGTCTCTGTTTGCAGCATGCCTTTAACCAAGTCTTTCTTCTTTATCTACACCCGGTGCCTCTCTGGGTGGCCTCTGCCCCGCCTCCGCAGGCCTCACCTAAGCGCTGGGGTCTGATTTCAGTCAGACACAAAGTAGTCTATGTTCTGGGAGGTGGTGTTTTTTCGGAAACAGTTCAGGCTTTGGTATCGGTTAGACCTGGCTTTTAGACAAGGTTCTGTCCAGTTTGACGGGGTGACCGGGTGAGCATCTTGGACCAATACAGCCTCAGTTTCCCCAGCAGTGAGGCACAACTACTGACTACTGCCTGATGGGGCTATGGGACAATATATACCCTTACATTTGTCAGCTTGAGAGGTCTCTCCATCAGACCTAGCTCCCTGTCACCTCTCCCTCGGGTAAGGTCCTGTGAAACAGACAAACAGGACCCTCTCAGCCCTTAGGAAATGCCAAGATTGGCACAGACACACCTGGGTGGGTGCACCTCTTGACAGATCCACGGGGAGCTAAGTCCCCCATGTGAACCTGTGCTGGGGTGCGGAGGGGGGTGGTGGGGTCATGGCACTAGCGCAGTGTGTAGGTGGTGGGAACTTCCTCCCTTCCATCTTCAGCCGTGGGGTGAGGGGCAGGCCCCAGGTGTGAGTCAGCCGGCCTGGGAAAGACCCACGGTGTTTGTCACTGGAGCAGGGACTGAGTCACGCCGACTTTGGAATGGCTCTTGTCCTCCTTACATGCCTGCTTTCCCTGGGGAGGGACCGCCTGGTCAGGGTCCCTCACCTGCATGTCTGGAATGGGACACTCCCACTCTTGGAGCAGAGTGTCCACAGCGAGTACCACGAGGAGGGCCCGTCCTGAGCCCTTCGTGTCAGGCCAAGGACACTGGCCAGGAAGGGAGGGTGGGGTGCAGCCAGCCAAGGCCAGCTCTCTCAGGAAGCAGGGCTGGTCAGCAGGAACCGCAGGCAGTACAGACCAAGCGAAAATAAGGTGGGAGCCAGTTCCACCTCTCCTCCACAGCTTCACTCTCCCCATCTGTAGAGTGGGGCCGATTATACCCAACGGAGGTTATCGGGAGAGACCAGAAAAGGACTTGGTCAAATACCAGGGCAGCTGAGAGGAGGACAAGGCTGAGTGAGATGAGTGAACACCGTGCTGGCCGCAGGGGGCTCGGGCATAACAATGGTGGGGCGAGCACAGCGCCGGGCCGCGTTTGGTTCTGCCAGACATTGGGTCTGATTTGACGGCACCAGGTGTTAGGCCGCTAACCACAAGGTTAGCAGTTGGAAACCATCCTGGACAGGGCGGCAGACTCGGAAACGCACAGGGGAGGCTCTGCCCTGTCTTATGGGGATGGTCGCTCTGAGGTGGGTTTGAATGGATGGCGGCCAGGTTTTTTTGGAACAAGAGCAGAGCCGATGTTGAGTAGGCCTGTGTGACGAGTATGGGATGTACCTGGGCTGCTGGGCCCCATAGCCTCGGGACAAGAATCCCTTTGCTGGTTTACAGTCGAAGACATGCCATAAGCAGCCTGGTCAGCTGGTGTGTACAGAGTGGGGCCTCAACCCCATGGAGCTGTGGTGTCTCCGTAGCTCCTCGCTGTTGGGGACTCAACTGTGTCTCGCCAAATAGACACTGATCTCCTGGCCCCTGTACTGATGGAGGAGCTCTGGGGGCCCTTTGGGTTTCGAGTTGGGCTGACTGCTAACCCAAAGGTCGGCAGTTCAAAACCACAAACGGGCCCGTGGGAGAAAGAGGAGGCTCTCTACTTCTGTAAAGAGTTTCAAGGGCAGTCTACCCTGTCCCAGAGGGTGACTATGAGTGGGAATTGACTTGACAGCTGTGAAAACATGTAGATTGAGTCCTGTTTGGAAGGAACACTTCCTTTGTTATGCTAATGAGGAGATACCCCAGGAACCAAACCCATAGTTATCTGGTTCCCCAGTCCCAGTCGGTCAGTTCTGACTTGCAGCGACACTCTAGGGGTACATCTTTATAAAAGCAGACACCCAGATCTTTTCCCTTCTGAGTCACTAGCTTTTGGGGCCAGCAGCATGGATCGGAAACTTAATCTCTCCTTAGTGCTAAAAAGATCAGTGTGGACACAGGCTGAAACTGCCATCTGGAGACACACACACACACACACACACACACACACACACCAGCAGCAGCAGCAGCACGTGGCTTCAAAGCCATGGATTGCTGCCACTGACCAGAAGCTCAAAGCCACAACAAAGGGGTCTTCCCTCTGACTGCACTCTGGGTTTGGATTTCTGATCTCCAGGATGGCGAGGCAACACATTTCTGTTCTTTGAAACCACCGCCGGTGGCCTTTGTGTTACAGCAGCAGGAGGAGGCCAAGCCATTCTGAACATGTGATGCCCACACCGATGGTGCAGTCTCCTCGTGACAAACGTAATGTACTATCTGAGGACAGGGGGACCAGACACTGGACTGGGCTGGCGACCGAGAAGGGCTTGCTGACCAGGGGGCCACGACCCCTTGAAGACTCAGCAAATCATGACACTACAGAGCCCTCTGTGTGCAGGGACCATGGTGGCCATCCCACCAGAGGCCGCATGGTTTCTTGAAGAGCCAGAGGCCACACTCTCTGTGCACAAGGAAGGAAGAAATCTGTGCACAGGAGAAGAAATCTCCATTCAAGGCAGCCCACCACGGAGAGAGACCGAGAAGAGATCAAAACCGAATCTTCTGGTGTCAAGCCTGCGACACTTTCCACTCAACTCCGCTGTAGCCCCGGCCTGTGGTGTTTGCAGAAAAGGAACTTTGCAGAGCTTCAGAGTGCATCTAGGTAGCTTTTTCCCCAGGGAGTCAAAGAGCCAGAAAGGCTAAGCTCACATGCCCCTCAGAGGTCGTCTAAAAACTGGGTTGTCTGGGAACCCACGGCAGCGCATGGTGGCCTCTTGCGCTCACAGTAAAGCTGGGCTCCACAGAGGTTTTATAAGGGCTGAGCTTTCAGATGGAGATCTCCAGGCCTTTCTTTTGAGGTGCCTGTGGGCACACTCATTTGTTTGCATCACCCTGGGCATGCCAAACCAAGGAGAGAGCTGTGCTTCCCCCTAGCACTGACCTCCTGCGGAGAGGTGTTCATGGGGAGCTCGCCTGGGCCCTCTCCAAGCCCATGGGCATCAGTCCCCTAGCACCATCCATGTATCTGCACAGGTGCTCAGGCTCGGGGCATGGGATGTCCCTCTGGGACCGTTTCCCGGGCAGCTGGAACAGAGCCCATTGGCAAACCACATCAGGACAAAGACCGCTTTTCTCGTTTCAAGAAAGCAGCCTGCAGGTTCTCAGAGTCTCCTGTCCCCGCACATTCGGAAAGAGTTGGCTCTTTTGGAAGGACTCATTGATGAGGAGGCTGTTGCCTGGGTCAGCCTCCACGAACTCTAGGAACTGGCTGGTGACTGGGCTCTTCTGCTTTGGCAGTCCCCAGCCCTGTAAGCACAGTCAGGCCCCTCTGATGCCTGCCATCGACCCACTGTGTTTGAAGTACCTGCTATGTTTGAAGTACCTGCTAAGATGGATGCTTCCGTGGCGAACGCCATGGCGAATTCCCGGATGACATCTGCGGGGCCGTCGTTGAGGAAGAAGCCCAGGTAGCTGACGGAGGAGTGAAGGACCAGGGGAACTGTGGCGGGGAAGGAGCCCAGGACCTGGTCCCCCGCCCTCTTCAGCGCCTCGTATAGACATTCCACTTTATGATCTTCACACTGGGAGGAGAGACAGAGAAGCTGCTTTCCCACTTCTCAGTAGAAAGCTGTCTATTTCGCTAAGAAAGGACAACAAAGAGAATGACCTGCGTGAGGTTTGTTTCTGCTCCCCAGGACATAATGACCTGGACACCCCTATCTGCTGCTGCTCTCAGTTGCTCCCGCCAAGCTGCTGCTGGTTTCAAACTGTCAGCAACTCAGATCGCAGCCCAATTTGTAACCACTGCACCACCAGGGCTCCTCCCTCGGGCCCTGCAGAAGGAATTGCTGCCTGGTCCCGCACCAGCGTTACGACTGGTAGCTCCCTTTGACCTATGGCTGGGGTCCCTGTCTATTCTGAGTGCTTGGCAACGCAGGACCCCACCCCTGGTGGCACTGGAGGCTCGTGCCATCACGCTGCTAACATCAAGGCCAGTGGTTCCGACCCACCAGTTGCTCTGCAGAAGAAAGAGGCGCCCATCTGTTCGCATCAAGATGTAAGGTTCTCCGAAACCCATAGGGGCCGCTCCCCTCTGTGGCTGAGTCAGAATCTACCCCATGGCAGTGCGCTTGGTTTGAGGGTTTTTCCAACCCAGGGGCTCAAAGTCTGTGTACCAAGTCCGTGATTTTTTCATGCCATTTTCCCACGAGCTTTTTGAAGCCCCCTTCAGGGAGCCATGGTGGCAGAGCAGTAAGTATTGAAATATGATCCAGGTGGTTGACGGGTCAGACCATCAGCCGCTCTGAGGGAAGAAGAAATATAGGACTTTCTACTCTGGAGAAGAGTGACAGTCTCGGAAATGCACAGGGGCTCTTGGACCTTGTCCCAGGGGCGAGCTCTGAGTCAGCATGGACTCAGTGGTAGTGTGCTTGGTCTACTGGACATATTCCGTTGGGATCCAAAGGATTCTCTTTTCGTTTATTTTGTTTTGGTTTTTTGGTTTTTTTTTTGGCATCACTGCCCTTGGTGAGAGTGGGGGGCCCAGCCTTGCTCCTGGAGAGTTGCTGCTGGATTTGAACCGCTAACCCAGTGGGCAGCAGTCCCACACTCAACCACTATGCCATCGGGGTTCAGCCTCCAAAGGATTCTCATTGGCTAATTTTCAGCAATCCCAAACCACTGGCTGCTCTGTGGGAGAAACACGGGACTTTCCACTCTCATAGGAAGCCAGTGTTTCAGAAACCCAGGGGGGCACTTCTACCCTGTTCTACAGAGACACTTTGAGTCATCAACAGCAGTGGGTGTTTAAAGTTTTTCAGACATAGCTCCCTGGGCCTTTCTTTCTAGTCTGTCTGAGTTTGGAAGCTCTGTTGGGATGAGTCCACCCTGGCTGGCCCTGCTGGTTCTTAAACCGCTGGTAGTTTAGCTTTCAGCATCAAGGCATCTTGCAAACAGCATCTAAGTATTCGTGAAGTTGTTCTCTCCTGGGTGCTTGGTTATTTTGACAACTTAGGAGAACGTATTTCATGAATAGAACATCCTCTAACTCCCCAACTTGCAAACCTCACTGCCACTCTACATTCTCATCCTCCAGGTGGTGTGGACTCAACCCTGTCTCTGCCCTTAGAGCTAAGTCCCCTTCTCTGTTCTACCAGTCTAGAACTCTGTTCAGAGGCTTGTTATTCACCGTCTAGATATTTCTAGTAGATTCTGACTGACGGAGGTGCCTTGCTCAAAATGTACAGTGTGGAATGCAGGCGACAGACACTCCCAGCATGGCTACGGCACTCACAGAAGGTGCGCAGTGGGGGTACCGGAGTCAGCTGGCCTCCCACCTCAATGCAGACATTCCCCACTGCAGGAGAATATTCCCCAGGAAGGGCTGCAGGCTGTCCTTGCCACTGGTTCTTCTTCCCATCTCCTTCTGTGCACATCTCTGTCTGAGCTTACCTTCCCCTTCTCCCCACCCCCATTCTTCACAAGAATTTCTGGTGGGGCTGCCCCCCAAGTGTTAGACTCCTCGGTCAGTGGGTCAAACTCACCAGCTGCTCCAGGAGAGAAAGCTGAGGCCATCACCTCCCATAAAGAATTACTCACAGGGTCACTTGGAGTCAGAAACCATTCAGTGGCAGTGCGAGTGGATGGAGTTCTAATCCGCTATGACTAATGCTCTCAAATATGTCTCCACACCTTTCCTGCTTTGGGATCTGTTCTCAGAGAGCCTAGAACCAGCCAGACTTAGCCTGGACCCCCCTGTCCTCTCCGTGCACCACGTACACCTTGCCTCATCTGCCCAGGGCCCAGGGATGACCCAGAAACACCCCTCCTCTCCCACTGTGGATCCTTTCTCCTCGCTCTCATTGAAGTCGGACTGGATGGGCCACTCCTGGGCTTGAGACCTTCTGCAACTGCCCATGAAAGCCCAGCAGGACCTCCCCTGCCCCAACCGTGTCCCCAGTAGGAAACGGACCTGCCCTTGCTCTCCCCTGCGAAGGGGCTCTCTGTGAAACTCCCCACAGGACCGGCCTTGGCAATAGCAAAGCCCCTGGGAGTTCTTCATGCCTTGTCTGTCCAGACAGACAGCTTCTTTCCTGGTGCCGGAGAGTGACCTCTACCGTGAATCTGCCCACCCTGAATTTTTGCTGTGGGGTGGCTGACGATTGCATGTTGCAGTATCAGAGACATGGAGGGACTCTCTGTTACACTCTTCCCAGAAAGGGCCCCTCAGCTGACGACAGCAGGAGGGAGGAGTTACCACCAAGGAAGGGCGGCAGGAGGGGCTGTGTCTGTGAGCTTGTATGTGTCTGCGTGTCTCTCTATGTATCTGGTCATGCATCTCTGTGCTGGTGTGTGCGCACATGCATGCACGTGTGCTGGTGGTCTGTGTATATACATGCTTGCATGCAGTGTGTGGACCTCTGTTTCTGTGAGTCCCTGTCTCCGTGTGTCTGTGTGCGCGTACTCACATGCATGTGTGCATGCGGTGTGTGGACCTCTGTCTCTGTGAGTCCCTGTCTCCGTGTGTCTCTGCGGGTTCATGCACCTACTGGGCCAGGGAAGGGAGCTTGGAGGCTGACATCTGCACTCTCCTGGCTGTGATGAGGCAAGTCGGATTTCTAACTTAAGTCTCACTTCCTGGATTTGGCTGTCCATCACAGACTGCAAGAGGAATCCCCCACCCCCCACCGCCTTCACTCTGTGACATCCTAGGAACTGTCTATTGCAGAACACTGCCCCTCCCTGTGAAGGTGTGATGTCAGGTAGACCATGAGTTCCTGGAGCTCTGTGAATTGTGTAGGACCAGTGGGTCTTGCCGAGCCTGGATTCATGGAAGCTGCATCTGCCCTTCTCCAGATTCCGCAAGTGGGGTCCCCAGAGGCAGTGGCTGTCAGAATCCTCTGAGTTTCCCCAGGCCCCTCTCATGCTCCCAGCGCCCTGACAAACCTGTGGCTGCCTCCTTCCTCAGGCAGGGGACCATCCTGCATTTGAGCTTAGAAAATAGCCATCCTTCCTCCTATGCAGCTACTGTGAACTCAGGAAGCACCGACCGTTTCAGGAGGCGCTGATCGCTGGGCATACAAGGCAGACCTTCCTCCCCTGACAAACTTGGTGTGTGGAAGGCTGCTGAGCTGCAGACACATGGCACGAAAAGGTGGGAATAAGAAGAGGAGCAGAAGCCAGAACACAATTCTTTCTGCCTGGCCGAGGGCAGGGTGGGGGGTGATGTGACACAAGAGGATAAATGAGTTGGACCCTGAAGGATGATAGGAGTTGGTCAGCGAGGAGGAAAGGACCAGAAGGCCATCCCATGAAGATAAGCCATGCGGCTGCTTCTCCATCTGGCCCTGTCATTTCCTAGCCTCACCACCGAGCCACGGCCCCCGGCTGCGCAGGACAGAGGGACTCACCGTGAAGAAGTCACAGAGCGTAATGTGGGGGAAGACTTCGTGGGCTCTGTTCCTGGTGCACTGGCGCCTGCTCTCCCTCCAGAACTCCTGCAGCTTTTCCAGCAGGGGCCCCGTGGGACAGAGGAAGAGGGCGTACTCCTGAGGGATGGGGTCATCCAGTGAAGGGTCATTACAGTGGCAGTGTAGCCTGCAACAACAGAATGGGCCACCGTCACCCGGCCTGGCCTTCTCCTCCCACCAAGGGCCAAGAGTAGCAGCACAATCCCTCAGGGTTACAGGCGAGCCGAGTGATGCATCTGCCTTACCTGAACGTGGCCCTGGTTTTCCAAAAGGGCAACAGCCTGGCCTCTCTCTGTCAGGTGAGAGGCACTAACAGGGCAGCAAAACAATGAAGTCTTCCTTCCCACCTAACTGTATACACACACCCCTGGGATGTGCCTCCCATGCCTCAGTCTACACTCCCTCCTTCATGACCTCGAGGGTGCATCCATTCTTGTCTGGCTTTGGGGCCCCAGTCTTGCCTGGGTTCTGGAGGGTCTTCAGCAGAGACAGCAGGTGCTCACAACGTCCCACACAGCACTGGGTTGGCTTTCCAACTCGAACCTGATCATGGCTTTCGAGCTGGACCCCATCAGGGCTCTGGCCTTTCTCTTTGTCCTTTGTAGGGTCCTGCTGCTGTTGCCTTGAAATCCTGGGTTCAGAGTTTTTTACAGAGAGAGGGGTTCCCCTGAGAATACAGTGGACCCTTGAGACCCTGTGTTTGCTATCCTTCTCGGGAAGGGTCTTTGTAGGGTGTGTTATATCGTTGACAAAAATAGATGAGAGTTTCAAGCCATTTGAGGTGGACAGAAAAATCGTGTGACAGAGGCAGTGCATGTCAAGGTCCCATGCTTCCTCTACTCCATTGCCTGTCACTAACAGGCATTCTCCACGTACTCTCCCATTAGTAGAAGGCGCTGCGGTTTTGTGGCTGGGTGCTAAGCGAGAAGTCAGCAGGTCAAGCCCACCAGCAGGTCTTTGAAAGAAGACGTGGCAGTGCTCTCATAGAGATGACAGCTGAATTCGGGGGGAAGGGGGCTTCCTCCTCTCTCTGCCCTGCTGGATTGCTGTGAGTCAGTGAAAGGCATCGCCAGCGCACATTTTCCGCAATTAGCGAGCAGATATGTCATGATTCACTGAGGCCCCCTGTTCATTATCGCTTCCCTCCTGCTGCTGCACAGTACAGTGGGCTTTACCTGGGCCTGCCAGGACAGGAATGTGCCCGAGTCCCACCGTCCTCAAAACACTCCTGCTCCCCCTTTCCCCTCCTCAAGCTGTCGTCGCTGATGACATCTTCAGTGTCTCCACGGTTTCGTCTATTCTGGAACATGGGGCCTGGCAGGTCCCCTTTGGCCTCAAGTTGGATGTCTCCTCCTGGGACGCCCCCGCATGTGGCCGGTGGGCAATGCTTGACAGCAAACCGAGGGGTTGGAGGTTTGGAGACGGACTTCTGGGGACCTGCTTCAGACGTAGGGGTCCTCGCGGGACAGTCACACATGAGGTCACCATGAGGTGGCATTGGCTCCACAGCAACTCACAGCAATGACAATGATAAGAACAATAGCGGCCCACTATGGGGGGTAGGAGTGGGGATGGGGGTGCGGTTCCCATTCAGGGAATCCCTGTGGCGTGAGGAGTGAGGTTTGGGGTACAGGGAGCTTTAAGGAAACAGAGGTCCGTGACCGGGCGGCCTTGTGGTTGTGCATTAGACTGTTAACCTTAAGGTTGGCGGTTTGAAACCACCATCGGCAACTTGGGACAAAGGCGCTGCTTTCCACTCCTGTAAGGTCTCGGACGTTCTCCGGGGAAGCCCTGCCTGTCTGGTTGCTGAGAGTCAGCATTGGACTGGGGGGCTGGGAGTTTGGGCTGGGTTTGCTGGCAGTAAGTGGCCGCAGAGAGCATTACAGTGGGTTCAGGGCACCCTTCAGCCCACTCTCATCAGAATGGGAGTTTCAAGGGGGAAAAGTCTCCGGGGATTCCCTACCCTGAGTGAAACTTCTTCCCATCAGGCTTCCCGAGGATCCCGGAGCCCACTCTCTTACGCTGCCTTCTCATTGCTCTTCTCTTCTTGGGCACACGCATGGGGAGGAGTGGGGTTGTTCCCTCACAGCAGCTGTGCTCAAAGTTCATTTCCCCTTTTTGTGAGTCAGGGCTCCCTTGTCGCTTTTCTTCCCTGCCTGCTGGGTGGGGAGGGGTGGTGATCAGTCTGCCTTAATTTCACAGTGCCCCCTCCCCTCAGTCCTGCCCAGAGGGCGCTGGGCACTTCTCAGCTTCACCCTGGACAGCCAGCAGAAGTCTCACCACCCCCCTACCCCCAAGGCAGCTCAGGAAAAATACTCCCCACGTGTGCAAAACCCAGCTCCACTCACCAATGCGATGCCTCTTCCGCTGTCTTCCTGCCGGTAGCTGCCAGTGCTTTGAGCCTGGAGAAAGCACAGAACACGGGGGCGCTCAGAGCCAAGTCTTCTGTCTGTGAGGCAGGGGCAAGAGCCGCCGGTGTGGCCCTCGGGCGCATCAGACCTCCGTGTGTTCCCATGAGGCCTGGGCTGGCAGAGGGCTACAGCTGGAGGACCTGTGATCGGCGTGGGCCGCCATCGTGCTCTCTTGGAAACACAAACCTGCTCCCCTCACTCCTTG
>PVJH01033446.1:0-21561 GCA_004026705.1 Nesogale talazaci
AAAAAAAACAAAACACACTATTCTACAGTGGCCTTTTAAATTAAATATTTACAGATGAAATAACATTAATTTTATACAAGTCCCCTTGGAAAAAAAGAGAAGGAAATGACACGAATAATATAATTGGTATCACAATGTCGTATAGCTGAAAGAGGCGGACTTGGCAAACCTTGGGGGCGGATGTAAGGCACCAAGACAGTGTGTGTGTGTGTGTGGGGGGGGGGGTAAATACGGGGCCGCCAACCGCCAGGTCAGCAGCTTGAAACCACAGCAGCTCCACCGGTGAAAGCTGGTGCTTTCTGAGCCTGGAAAGACTTAAGTCTCAGAAATCCACAAGGGCAGTTCTCTGTCCTATAGGCTCACCGGCAGTTGGCATCAACTTGATGCTGAGTCTGTTCTCAAAAAGATGTCATCTGGAACCCCTATGGGCAAAATGACCCTGTCCTATGTGGAGACTATGAGTTGGAATGGATTCAACCGTTGTGGTTTTGGTGATTACACACATGCACACACTCCTATTTATCACCCAACACATGTTTATAAACGAGCCCTGATGAAGTGGTTATGCCTCTAGAAGGCTAACTAGAAGATCAGAGTGTGAAACCACCAGGCGCTCTATTCCCGTAAAAAGTTAGTCTCAGACTCACTGGGGCCGTTCTCCTTTCCTACAGGGTCACTCTGAGGGGGCATCAACTTGATGGCACTGTGTGTGGTTTTGGTTTTATTATGTCTATAACAATGCTGGTGCTGTTTATGCACAAAGAAATACCACATGGGGTGGGTTGTGTGTGTGTGTGTGTACTATTTACATTTTTTGGTCCTGAGATTTTGAGTCACAGTTTCATAGGACAATCTAATAAGTTGGCCAAATATTGTTCTTACTGTTTCTGTTCTACCTCCTAGTCTGTGATATAGTGCCTGGGGTCAAAAAAGCTTGGGAATGGCCATCCAAGGTATATATGTGGCCATCCAACCCACAAAACCAAACCCACTGCTATGAAGGCAATTCACAGCGATCCTATAAAGAGAACTGCTCCTTAATGGTGCCCCAAACTGTCAATCTTGGCAGGAGCACACAGCCCATCATCTTTCCACCAAGTGGCTGTTGAATGCCAATCATCAGTGCTTCTTCCAACATACAACTGGCTTCATGCACCTGGACCAGTGAAGAAAGGAGGGTCGGGAAATCAGGGGAGGAAACAGACATGGAATCTAGACTTTCCGGTCGGCCTTCTGAAACCACTGCCCTGAGAGAATCCTAAAAACTGAAGCTGAAACTATCCCCTGTAGTCATCTTAAAGTCAATGCAACTGTTGGGCTTTAATTAGTACAGATTTTTTTCCTTGAGCAACTCTTTTTTGTGTGTGTGTGGCATCACTGCCCTGGTGAGAGTAGGAAGCCCAGCCTTGCTCCTGGAGAGCAACTGCTGGATTTGGAGCAACTTTTAAGGAATTAACTACAGCCCTCAAATTGATAGCAATTTGTGAGCAGCAATGAGTTGATGCTCTCAGTGGTGAAATATCTAGGGGAGGGTAGCAAGGGTAGTTCCACAACTTGAGGAATGAAAGTCAATGTCACTGAACTGTATATATCATATATACACTCATGTATACGCTGAGTTTTTTAGCACATTTTTAATGCAGCGTCTGTGGTAAACTTGGGTGCCTTGGCTGATATTCAGGTCAGCTTATGCTTGAGTATATACGGTATCTAAAATGTTGAACTGGTACATGTCTTCACCAGGAATTACAATGAAAAGAAGGAAAGAAGCAGAAGAGGACACACTTTCCAACCAATTTATCATTGCCCTGGTATCATAATCTGACATGCCACAAAAACTACAGACCAACACCTATCATGAACATAGACAAGAATCCTCACCAGAACTAGGAGCAATTGAACCTGTCAATGTGTTAAAGGTGATACATCACAACTATCTACAGTGGAAACAGGGTACCAGGTGGATCTTCCCTGAAAGCAGACAACTGAAAGATGTTTACTTGTGTTTTATTGACTATGCAAAGGCATTCAACTCTGTGGATCCTGACTGTCGATTACCAATGAAAGGATTGGGAATTCCCACACTTCATGTGTTTCAGATCAGGAAGGTGTGCATCAGGGCTGTATCCTTTCACCATACTTATTGTTCAGATTTAACATGACTTCGGGGGATCTTTTTTTGTTTGAAGATTATCTTAGGCTAGTTCCTCTCAGGGGCTATCCAGCCTACATGATTCCTGAGAGCTCAGAATTCATGAAGACTTGAAATTCTGATGTGCATGTTTCTTTAGATTGGGTTTTCCTATAGAATCTCATGAAAGTGTTCTGCAGTAGTAGCCAGACACCCTCCATTCAGTAGTGGCAGGAGGCGTGGAGGGAGGCAGTTAGGCACTGGCCATCATGCTCACCTCCCATTCCCGACTCATCTTCCTTCTCTTTTGTTCCGGTTGAATTGAGACTAATTATGCTTAGGATGGCAGCTTGGGCGCTGCACAGTAAAGTTGGAGGTAGATGAGAAACACTCAACATGCCATTACCCAGCCCCTGTTGCCCGGTCTATTCCAGCTCGGCAATGTGATGAGGGCAGGGTTGAACTGCACCATGGGAGTCCACAGCCCCATGTGAAGCGGACTGCCTCATCTTCCTCTTGGGAACAGCTGGGGAGTCCCAATTGTCAATGAGTGGGTGAGCGGCCAGACCTTTAACCCACTATACCACCAGGGCTCCTCAAACGTGTTACCAAGGGAAGGGGAAGTTTCATGGAACCAAGTGCTTGAGGTGTCTGGTTATGCATAAGCAATCACACTATGCATTACACAACATTTTCCAAAAGTACAACTTGTTGACAGTAATGGTAATAATTAGCTGTATAACCCTTACCTCGAATCAATGTGATTTTCTTTCACTCGATCCCCCTTTTCTTCCTCCTGGCTATCCCTGGTAATTACTACGTTTCTTTCTGTGCACATCTGCCTTCTTTTTTAAGTGAGGTCATATAATAGTGTGTCTCATTATGCTTGACTGACTTCAATCAGCATTATGTCTGCTAGCTCCAGCTACACTGTAACATGTATCACAACTCGTATAGCCTACTGACTAATGTTCCTTTGTGATGGACAGTTATGTTGTTTCCACCTTTTGGTTATTGTGAATAGTGCTACAATGAACATATGAGTTCTTTGAACAAAGTTTGACCCCCCTCCCCTCCCCACCTCCATCAACATTGTTTTAGCTATTCGAAGTCCTTTGCTATTCCATATAAAGTTAAGGATTGGCTTTTCTGTTTCTGTGAAGAGATTGTTGGGATCTCTATCAGGACTGTATTGAATATGTAGATTGCTTTCAGTACTGACATCTCACAATGAAGTTACCCAATCTGTAAACATGGAAAATCTTCCAATTATTTAAATGTTCTTTAATCTCTTCTGAGCAGTGTTTCATACTTTTCCCTGGTTTGATTTATTTCTAAATTATTATATTTGCTTAGATGCTAAAGTTTTCCTAATCTTCATTTCAGATTTCTCCATGCTGTTATATAGGAACCCAACTGATTTTTGTTTGCTGATCTTGTACTTTGCAATTTTGCTACATTCCTTATTAGCTTTGGAAATTTCTTCATTGATTTTGTAATACATTTTTTAATTCGAAAGGGATAATAAATAATTCTACATAAGGACGAGATACCAATGGTAAGTAACAGTGATGTGATTACAGAATCGTCAAGAGAACATATACTAATAAGGCATTCGGATGACTGAGAAAAGCTAAGGCACGCCCAGTGCCCTCACCACTGCAGACAGCCATGTGAGGGCTGCGCCTGTGAGCCTTGAAGTTACCTGGTTGTTGACAACCACGTGCACAGTGCCATGTGTGGTATAGGAGGGCAGGTCACTCAGGTGGAAAGTCTCGTACACAATGCCCTGGCCAGCAAAGGCGGCATCTCCATGCAGAAGAATGGACATGACCTGAAAGCACAGAGACACCTTCCTCACTGCCAAATCCCACAAGACAAACCGTGGAAATAAATCCCTGCGCTTTCCAAGACAATTTGCTTTGAAGCAATTCCATATGTAAAAGACAGTTGCAGAAGAGTACAGAGAACCCGGGCATCTCCTGGACCAGTCTCTCCTAACCACTTCCCATTGCTCCATGGCTGTGCAACTAACTCCCCCATTCACTTGAATGGTCGCGAGTTTTGATTGAATCATTTGAGGCACACACTCTGTGAGGCTCTGTCCTCTGTAAAGTGCCACTTTCTTCCCACAGACATCACTCAGATGCGTGTTTTCCTTTCACTCTTAATTCCATCTCCCTAGTGCAAACTCCATTTAGCCTCTGAAGCTGTTTCCATCATCTAAACCACTAAGATTAACAATAGGCCATCCATTTTTAATTAAAGAACGAAGGGCTTTAACACTGGATTTCACTTCCCAACGAAACCCGGCTTTCTCCTCCAGAAAACAAACCCACCGCCTTTGTGTCAATCCAATGCTGACTCCTGGTGACCCTGGAGGGCGGGGTAGAACTGCCCCTGTGAGTTCCTGACTCATTAGTAGAGTAGAAAGCCCAGCCTTTCTCCCGAGGAGGAGCAGCCGGCTGATTGTGAAATGTGGGCTTTCATTGGATCACGGCCCAACTTGTAAGCACTACGCCACCAAAGACTTCTTTCCCGAGTCCACCTTACTGTTCTCTAGGGAAACCAGTCCTCGTCCTGCTCGGCCCAACTTCCCCTGCTCAACCTTTGTTCCCATCTTTCATCTTCACAGACTGTCCTCCCCATCTTATTTATCTCTATTGTACCATTTCTCATGAACCATGAGACATTTCTTCTCCATTGGAAAGAGCTTCAGAGGCTAAACCCACACCTACACATCCCTCTGCTGAAGTCCTTTACTGGCTAGCTTAGGGGTTTTTATAGGATGTATGCATGTTGTTAGCTTCTTCACACAGTATGTCTTACTTCTGCCTTCTTGATTCATGCTCCTTACACTCTCTCTTCATGTGAATATGGTAAACCCTTAGCAAATATTTCTTTTTTTGGTTTTTATTTCTTGGGGGAGGGGGGGCATCACTGCCCTCTGGTGGGAGTAGGAGGGCCAGTCTTGCTCCTGGAGAGCTGCTGCTGGATTTGAACCACCCACCCAGTGGGCTGCAGTCCCACACACAACCACTATGCCACCGGGGCTCAGCCCAAATATTTCATTTTTAATTGCTTGGCTTTAGGTCATAATTAGTAAGGTCATATTTATTAGTAAGGTCATAATTATTTAGGTCATAATTGGTAAGTGGTCATCTTGTGGCTAATTATGTGGTAATGGTGACAATAAATTGAGGATAACTGGCACCAACTGGCTGGCTAACCAACACTCATTGAACATGTAAATCCTGAAAGAAGAATCTCAGGGTTTCACAGAGCCAGACTGCTCCTGGCCCCGCCATGCACAGAGATGTCAGAATGAGGCACAGCCGCAGCTTAGAGTCTGTTTCCTTCACTTCCAAACAATATCCTGAACTTATTTCCCTACTCACAGTGAGACTTTCTCCCGTATTTGTCACCCTGCTGTGTGCCTTTCCAGGCTTATTCAAAGTTCCCTTCCTAATATTGTTACCTCCTTTGCATGAACAACGTGTTTTTATTCATGAGTAATATCCGTGTAAGACAGCTGACGACCTATTTTTGGTGGTTACAACTTCATAAAAACAAACAGCACAAAAATCCCACTTACAAATACAATTTCTACCAAAGCTGATCTAAGACACGCAAAGAGTCTTCACGACACTGCCAACGCGGGGAGCGTCCACCTTGGCGAGCAAGGACAGACTTCCTGCTTCCTTCAGTCTTCCCGGCTCTGAAAGACACATCCTCCAGGAGCTCTTACCTTCTTCCCTTCAGTGTCCCCACAGTAAAACTGCTCGGCTTTGGTTTTGCCCATCACCACAGGGTCGGCAGCCTCGAGGTGGGAAGGGTTGGCCACCAAGGAGAGGGTGATGTTTCTGTCTGTCACACGATTAATCCTCCGATGGTACATGCCCAGGTGGTACTTGACATCTCCAGAGCCCTGAAAGCACAAATGACACCTTTCCATCCTGGGCAAGGGGAGTTCTAATGAGTTCTACAAGGCTGCACACTTTGGCTGGCGGTCTTCACACAGACCCTTGATATTTCAGTTTTCACTCTCAGAACACTGTCTTTTCCCACCACCCCGTTCCCTGCAAGATCAAAGTCCCTACAAAGTCTTATGACCAGGTCATCCTGACCCGGGATGAAAAGAAGTTTTTAAGCCCTACCCGGATTGACTTGCCTCTTGGCAAGGTTTCAGAGTTAAGTGTCCCCTTCCCCCACCACGACAGCCTCAAGTGGTCTTCACTGGCCACTTGCTTTGTTTTCCAGGTTCCAACCCCCCTTCAGTCTTTTCCCCAAGAAACTGATGGAGCCAAGGAGCTGTGGTGCAGGCATGGATATTCACGCCCTCAGTTCAATCACACTGTGTCAGGCATGGAAAACGGGGCCAGAGTTCAGGTCTGCTGGGGGTCCCCTCACAGAAACACTGACTCACCTCATCAGCTGCCTCCAACTTGGAATCAAACTGACAGAAGATCTGCTCGAGCTCCTTCCTGATGACGTTTGCCAGCACGTTCAGCCGCCCTCTGTGGCACAGATCGGGGGGGGTGAGTCCCTGCATGGGACTTTCTGGGGCTGGCCCCCAGCCCAGTGTCCTATAGGCAGTCACCACCCTGCCTCCTACTCCTCCCCTTGCCTGCTGTGCACGGAACCACTTTGGTGTGCCACAAGATGAACTGAGATTTTGGGGCCTGGGCCTAGGTACCTGGGTGAAGGCCACCCAGGCAGAGGGACAGCAGCAGAGCCCCTGGCTGGTGCAGGCTGCATGATCTGACCTCCCACGCACTGACGCATTTCCTGGCTTCTGAGGTTATGTTAAGGCTAACATTCCTCCTAGACTAGCACTCTCCCCTCTGCTGCAGTCCCTGACAAAAGTGGTTTCTGTGTACTTTACAGAACCGTACAATCCAAGGCTACATTGGATTGGACCAGGATGACTCTCCAAACGGAGAAAGCACAACTTGGCGCTGGAATACTGGCCATGCTCAAACAAGGATGATACCAGAACTCCTGGAAAACCCAACAACCCTCACATTCAAGAATGGAAGTCCTCCTTCAGTCGGACAGACTGGAATTGAAAATGGAAGGGCCACTCCCTCAGCTACTCCCCATGACCCGGTGACATCAATGCATGAAAGGCTACACAGGGTTGAGGTTGGAAACCAAACAGCTTCCCTCCCACACTAGCAGCGGTGAGAGAAAGAGGCAGACCGTTCTTATCCAGTAGGTGAGGATCAGGTAAAAGAGCACTAGCTGCGATGGAACCCCGCATGGGAATTACCTGTGTGGCATTCCCATAATGACGTAATCGACACCGTTCTCACTGGACTTGTCAATGATGGTCTTGAGGGCAGGAATCAAGACCTCACAGCCTTCCAAACCAAAGCGCTTCTCAGAGGACCACTTCCGTTGAAGGAACTCCTCAAACCTGGAAGGAGAGCCCAAGAAATCTTGAAGTATTAAAAGGGACCACCATCCCAAAGTCGGACTTGCTGAAACAACAAAAACCAGTTCAGCTGCTACAGAGTCCATTCTGACTCACGGTGACCCCAGGGGGGCTCTCCGTGGCTCCTATGCCAGAAGCAGATCAGCAGCACTTTCTCCTGAGACACCTCGAGGTGGCCAGGAAACACCCACATTTCCACGAGCAGATGAGCCCGTTTGCGCCACGCAGGGACCACTAAGCCACAGAAGTGAGGTATGAAAGGGCTTTCCTTAAGAACTGCATGCCACCTCCAAAACCCACTGTTGCTGAAGGGGAGGAGATGAAGGCTACATCATATCACCATAGGCCACGCTGCAAGGATTAAATGTTTGCACTTCCAGGACCACTCTGTCTCCTGGAAGGGTCCCGATTTGGGAGTTCAGCTCAGACGGAGAGTCTCCCAGAGACCAGAGAGGTACCTGGTGGACCGCACCAGCCTTGCCAGCAGGGTTCGCTTCTCCTCATTTGTGAACTGCATGATTCCAGGGGTCTCAAACTTCTGCCGGATCCACTGGCACTGCTCCAGGTCATTGATAAACATAAACTCCACTCCAATATGCTGACAATAGGCCATCTATTTCACAAAGTGAAGAGACCTTTAGTTAGATGTGGTTTGAACACCAATAGAGCGGAACAGTTACTTGCCTACAAACAAAGAGAAGAACCGTTCAATGGCTTTCTGTTAAAATACACCAAGACACAGATGTCGCCTGAAAGTGAAAACAGGGGCCAGCAATAGGCACCTTCCCTTCAGGGATCCAGCTGCACAGAATCAGGATATGAGGTAAAGAATAAGAGGAACTCTAGGCCTCCCTCAGTGGTCAAGCCAAAGAATAACTTCCCTTTACTCTTGGCAGATAGAACACAAAGCACCAGCTTTGAGATCTGGACAATTCCTCAAAAAAGGCAGGCTATCCCAGGCAAAGTGAAACATTTGTTGAAACAGTTCATTTGGAAGTCAATCAATACTTCGAGCCTTGTTAGGAGAGGAGGCTTTTAATGCAGCTTGGACGGTTTCCTTGGTTCTTGCTTTGTGCTACTTCTTGGGATGAGATTTGGTATGGTGACTCTGAATGACTTCCAACTTCTTTGGGAGGTTCCTGAATCATTTAATATCTTGTCCTTAGAATCTTTCAATAACACAACTGGAGGTGTGTGGCAGTCTAATCTGTGTCCATTTGAGGATTAAGACAGTAGGGGTAGAGTCTAGCCTGTCAATCTGGAGATAGCCAATGAGACCTCTGTGCCGGCATGGCCTTCTCCTCTGAGAATTCTGGGGAATCTGGTACTTCCTTCTTGGAAGCAGGAGATAATCACTCGCTTGGAGATTTTCAACTGACAACATTCGCTGTCTGAAACACTTGACTGATAAGGCAGGCTCCCTTCAAGACAGCCCTGAGAAGCCACATGGACCTATCCTGATGGGGCCAGAAACCTGGACCTAGAGAAGACACATGGAGACCTCTGCCAGCAGTGAGATGCTTACAATGCCACTGGATCCCAAGACTTTCTACCCACTGGCCTGTGATCATTTTGCATTTGGCATCATTGCATGTATTTCGTGAGTCTGGAGAGGACTTTATAGATTGCTATCAGACATATGGGCTAATAATATTGGACTTAGGATCTTGGACTGACCAGGTTGAGATGTTTTCTTATGTACAGTTTCTCATATATAAATCTTTCTTATACACATGTGTGCTTATGAATTTAAGTCTACCCAAACTAACACAAGGTCTGATTTTTTTCTTCAGTTCAAAATATGCTGAGTATGTTCCTTTTTTGTTTTCTAGACTAGGTCGTTGCACATGTCAGTATAATACTTTACTATGCTTTCTCCAGCTCCCTGTGAAACTTTTTGTTCAGCTCTTTGGCCTTTAACTAAGCGGGATCTTCATGGGAGCACGATGCTGACTGAGCTTCAGAAGACAGGTGATGATCTATAATGGACACACAGTGAGGCCATTAAAGGTGGTGAACTATCAAGGAGCTTCCTGGCCAGCAACCAAGCTCTTTAAGAAATGAAAACTTCACTGCGTGACCTCTTCCAAATCTCACCCGATGGGCTTTTTATGTATACTTTTAGGTTGTAATCACTCTAGAAAATATGGTATACCTTCGGTGGGTCATTTCAGAAAATTATTAGTCTCAAAGGAACAAAGTGAACAGGGTGATGTAACGGAGAAGACGTGAACCCTAAGTTTGAGACCAGCTCGTTTGGCGTGGAGGAAGTTCTGCAGACCTTGGGATTGTGGCTGGTAGCCACAGATCCAGCCCTGGGTAGCAAAGGATGAGAGACAGAAGGGCTGAGTGGACAGGTGTGCAAGAGGGAGAGGCCAAGATTTCCCTTACACTTGGCTGCCCTGTGGAGTGTGATGCTATCCACCACACAGCTTGTCGGAACTGGGTGAGCTTAAGTCTCCTAGTTCTGGTCTGCCCAACAGCAAACCACAGTGGTCCATTTTTCCCCCCCACGGATGAACATACATATGTATAGAGTTTAACATAGGGAAAAGCATGCCAACACATTTGCACAGACCAACTCATCTGAACAGTGACAGTTTCTCGGTAAACAGCTCCTGTCTGGGGCCTTTTATCCTTCACTTTCTCTGTCCTCCTCCCCCTCCTCCCCTCCCCTTGTGGTATCCTTCGTAGTCTGTTTCTTTGGTGTGAAAACCACTTTCTCTTAGCTGTCTTTTATAACAGTGGTGTATCCTGATGGCACAGTGCTTACACGTTGGGCTGCTAACCCCAGCAGTTCAAAACCACCAGCCACTCTCAGGAAGGAGTTTACCGTAAAGTTACAGTCTCAGAAACTCCGTGTTAGTTCTACCCTGTGCCGTGGGGTCTTTCTTTTCCAATGTTAAAAAAATTGTGTGCATGCGTGGCTTATGCATGTGGCTTATGCGCATGTGTGCGCATAATGGCTTTTCTGAGACTGAGTAACTTAGCTGAGCACTTGTCTTCCAAATTTGCCCATGTCAGCAGGTATTTGCGCTTCGTTATGCCTTTGAGATGCAATACTGCATCGCATGTATACATCAGAGTTGTCCATTCCTACAGCCTGTTTCCATCATTTTGCCACTGTACATAGTGTTATGCCAAACACTGAGTGCATAAATCTATTTGTAGTTTGCTCTTGATTTCTTAGGGGGCATATGCCAAGCAGAGATCATAGGGTGGTATGCTATTTCCAATAGCATTTAAGAAGGTACTATACTGTTTTCCATTGAGGCTGTACAGTTCTGCAATCGCACCAGCTCTGTATGAGTATCCCCATCTTTCCACATCTTACCCTCCCCAATATTTGTTGCTATTTCTAAACTTTGCTTTCAGGGTCAGTTAGTATGACACTCATTGTTGTTTTAATCTGTATTTCTTTGATAGCTAATGAACTCGAGCATTTCTTCCCATGCTTGTTGGGTACCAGGATGTCATTTTTAGTCAATGATCTATTCATGTCTTCTGATCATTGGATTATTTGTATTTTCTTCTTTTTTTGAGGGGGAGGGGCATCACTGCACTCTGGTGGTTGTGGGAGCTACCCAGCCTTGCTCCCCGAGAGCTGCGGCTGGATTTGAACCGCCAAGCCAGTGGGCCGCAGTCCCGCACTCAAGCCCTATGCCACCAGAGCTCAGTCCTATTTGTATTTTTCTTATTGATGTGTTTAAGTATTCTATAAATCTTCAAAATGAGCCCTTTTATCCAATACAGTAAAAAAGCTGCCCCGCAATCGGTGGGTTCGCTTTTGATCAATTCTTTTGATCCGCACAAATATCTTTGTTTTTCTTTCCTAGGTTCCAGTCCTCTCTTGCCGTATGGTGTGTGGGAGTTTTTAGTATACTGGTCGTGTATTCACGTTTTAAGTCTGTCCCTAGTTTTTTCATTGACAGTTCGTACTGGTTTTTATTTTGGCTTTTAACCCATCCGAGGTGTCTTTTTGTACATGGTGTGAATTCAGCATGGGTCCTGTTTCATTCTTTTGTCGGTGGAGACCCAATTTGTCCAGAATCATTCATTGGAAACACTATCTCTTCCTCATTTAGTGAGAGTTCTGTAACCGGGTGCTATTTTTCTGGGTTCTCTGTTCTAATTCATTGGTCTACAAAACTATCTAGTACCAATGCTAAGCAGTTTTTATTACTGTAGTTGTGTGTTAACAGGCCTTGAAACTAGGGAGAGGTCTCTAATTTTATAGCTTTTACTAGTTCTGATTTATCTTGGGTTTCTTTCCATGTGAAGTTGCTGAATAATTTTCCCATTTCTTTGAAGAATTGTGTTGGGATTTGGACCAGAATAGTTTTAAATTTATAGAGTGTATTCAGTTAATAGTGACATGTTCACTATATTAAGTCTTCCTGTCTATGATCATGGGACATTCTTCCACTTACGCTAAAAGTTTCCTCAGATTTTTTTATGGGCTTATGTGAAGTATTTTTTAGGTTTTTCTGTATACTTTGCTTTTCTGTTTAATTTCATTCTTAAGGATTTTATCTTTTGGGTGGTTAATTTAATTAGTATTGTTTTCTTAATCTCCTTTTCTGTGTCCTCTTCCTTAATATATAAAAATCTTAAGTTTAGTATGTTAATCTTATAGCCTTCGATGTTGCCACATTTTTCTATTTGCTCCAGCAATTTTTAAATTGATTCTTTTGGCATTTCTATATATTTATATGATCAAACTTAGTGCAAATAGAGCTTTGCTTCTTCTTTGTCAACTTGGGTGTCTCTGATTTCTCCTTCTTGTCTAATAGTTCTGGTTAAGATTTCCAGCACTATATTAAATAAGATAGTGGAACACTTTCAGTTTCTCTGTTGGCTTTACATGTATGGTCTCTATTATGCTGAGGAACCTCTCTTCATTGTTTTGTCAAGAAAAAAAATTGAGTTTCATTGAATGTCTTTTGTACACAAACTGACATAATCACATATTCTTTTATATAGGGTAGGTTACACTCAGTTTTTTAAATAGTGAACGATTGTTGCAATATCTAGTTTAAGTCCCACTTGAAAATGTTATTTTTTAATGTTTTAATTCTATTACCTAAAATTTTGTTGAAAATTTTAACTCCTATATTCATAGTGGTTATAGACTTTGATTATATTCTTTCTGATTTAGTGTTTATAGTAAACACTAAAAAAACTATTTAGTGTTTATAGCATTTACTTATGAAATACATAAGTAAATATATAACTATAGTTTATTTAGTGTTTAGTATCTATAGCATTTACTTATGAAATATATAAGTAAATATATAACTATAGCTTATTTAGTGTTTAGTGTCTATAGCATTTACTTATGAAATATATACTTATGATATATATTTATCACATACTGATGCCAGTGTCCGCCCCAAAGATATACTTTCGGATTTACTTGCCTCACTATATAACCAAGGCTGTAGCATTTTAGAAAGCTCCCCAGTGATTCTTTTGCTAACTTTTCCTGTGTGGATGAAAAATGGATGTGCAGAAAAGGTAAGTAATTTGTCCAAGGTGAGTAAGAGCTTGAACTCACTGATTCTAGGGTCAACATTCCTTACCACTGCACCATCGTCTCTTCTGCCTGCTTATGTTAACAAAGGCTACAAAGCAGAAGAAACACAGACAAGTAAAGTGGGAGGCCAAGGAAAGAGGAGGAGAGAGAAAGTGAGAGCAGACAGACTGATAGTGTGGAGAAACAGTATTCTTGGAGCAAAGTTCCCTTAGCTCAAGAAAGACTCGTCTTCAAGGAATATTCCTCTGCAAGAAATCACACAATTGAGTCCCGTTGGAGCAGGAATTGAGAGTTGGGAGACTGACCAAAAGGTTAGTTCAAAAGCACTAGCTGCTCCGCTGCTCCTTGGGAATAAAGCCAAGGCTTCCTGCTCCTACAGAGAGGTCCCGGTCGAGGAAGCCCTCCAGGGGAGTTCTACACTCACTAGCTACGAGGCGGAATCTACTCGATGGCAGCAAGCCTGGATTTAGGGGGGGAACAAGCCCTCCTCCTCTTTCCTTTCTCTGGGTGATTGTAGAAACATGGGCTTCTATCTGCAGCCTACAAATTCAAAAAATAGGGCTGAGCCCCGGTGGCGTAGTGGTTGTGTGCGGGACTGCGGCCCACTGGGACAGAGGTTCAATTCCAGCAGTGGGGCTGGGCCTCCTACTCCCACCGCTGGAGAGCAGTGATGCCCCCCAAAAAAGATTTCAAAAAATATAAAACAAAGAAAAGTAATTACTCATGGTATAATATTGCTAATGCAAAAGTATATTCCATTTTGAGACACCGTGAAATGTATTTCCTTACCTCCAGGCGGCGAATGATTTCCCGCAGAGGCAGAGCAGATTCATTTCCCCCAATGAAGGTTGTCGTGGGCAAGTGGAAGACTTTGTCAAGGTCAGATTCATGCAGTCCATAAAACCCTGCAGGATTATTATGGGCGGGACAAGCCAGATGAGACATGTCTTTGTAAAACATAGAACAGTCATTTAACAACCTACGTTCTATGGAAAAGAGAAGGAGCTTCCTGGAGGAAGAAATGAAGGGGGGAAAGTCACATTATAAAACAGTTGATGTTTGTGAAAATACATATACGTACATTTTACAATAATAGCATTTTACAACCAGGAAGACTTATTTAGAAATAATGAAAGCTGAGAATATCCTTGGTGTCACAGGTAAATCAGAATAAAATTCAAATTATGCAAGCAAATGCACAAATTAGTCATAATTTACAGAGACACTTATTTCAAGGTCCCAAAGACTCAACCCCATATGGGAGGTAGAGAAAGCCACAAAAAGGATTCAAGCAAATTAATCTAAAAGCATGTGAAAATAGGGAACTAGGGAATTAAAATGGAGTAGGAAGAGTTTCTATGAAAGAGCAGTTTAGTTAGGCTATTAGATGACAATAGCATGGGACTGCACGAAGTGACAGGAATGTGGGGAGATGCGAGAGTGAAAATGGAAAACACTAAGAAACCAGTAGCAAGTGGTAAGAGTGTAGAACAGCTATGCCCATCACCTGGTTATTAACAGCTTTCTTCTGAAAATCCCATATACTGTATCTCCTAAGTCCACCTTACAGACAGTATCAGACAGTCATACAATCTCACCTTCCACCAAATCCAATTATTTAACATTTACTAGAATACCGTTTCTCCTTGTCTGAAAAAGCAATTCAAATGGATGTAAGTTGAGCCCTGGTGGCTCAGTGGTTGTGTGTGTGGGGCTGCAGCCCACAGGGTTGACGGTTCAAATCCAGCAGCAGCTCTCCAGGAACAAGGATGGGCTTCCTACTCCCACTAGGGCAGTGATGCGGAAAAACAAAACAAAAACCCACAAGAAAACAAAACGGATTTAAAGAAAAAAAAGGGGGGAGGTGGGAGAGAAGGAAAGTTTTCTTTGGCATTATAAACTTGTTTCATAGCGTAATTCAGAGAGGGTAAGCTACCTGGAGTGAGGTGCGGGGCAAGCAAAGACTCAATGGTGCTTGAACACTTTATGCCATTATTTCTTCAGATTCCAAGAACGTACACGAAATAGCCAACCTGCAGAGTCTCCAAACAATGACAGAGCAGGTGAGATGGTTTCGGTTTCCTAGCCAAATGAAATGTGAGTGATTCTGTTTCAAGCCAGGTTTGGGAAATGTCTTTATTTGTCTAATGCTTTCAGAGTTTAAAAAGTCTTAAAAGCAACCTGCTTTAAGGATTGTTGTATTAAAGATTGGCTTCCCCTCTAAAGTTAGTAGCATGTATACGTCTGGATATGGATATGGATATATGCTGGTGGCAAGCAGTGATTTAGTGGCTACCTCACTTTCCCCCAGTGCATCAGGAATGGCCACTTTCCAACCATGCAGAAAAGTAAAGAGAACTGGCCAAACTGAGGTCAATTCACTGGCAAACTATTCTACACTATGTATTGAGTGTGGGGAGGGGGTGGATTAAAACCACCTGGGGGAATTTTTTTTCCTAACTGATAAAAATTAGACCATGGGCAGGGGCAGGTCAGACACTAGCATATACAAAAATGCATATTTAATTGAGGGGGAACATTTTTTTTTCCAACTTAAAAATCTTATTTTGAATTGGGTGAAGGTCAACAGAGTAGATCAGTTTTACATTCAACAATTCATACAGATTGCTTCATCTTCTTCATTATAATCCCCCTCAATGTAGCATCTCCCACCCCACCTCTGCCTGTGCTTCCTATCATCCCTCCTTTTTTCCTAACCCTTCAGATTTTCTACCTTAGGTAAATGCTCCTCTCTCGATTCCAAAGGTCTGTTATTCTAAGGTGTGCCCATTTCAATGATCCTACTTTTCTGTCAATTATTTGGCTAAAATTTGAGCATCAGGGGCAGAATTCAATTTCTGATTCAAAAAAAGTGACTTGGGAATTCCGCAAGTCTTTATCTTACCAGCAAGCCTAGTCTTTTTCTTTCTTTTTTTTTTTTTTTAGTTTTTTTAGGCATCACTGCTCTCTGGTGGTGGGAGTAGGAGGCCCAGCCTTTGCTCCTATGGAGCTGGAATTGAACCTCCATTCCAGTGGGCCACGGTCCTGCACACAACCACTAAGCCACCGGGGCTCAGCCCAAGCCTAGTCCTTTTCATGAGTTTCCTTTCATATTTTTGTCATACTCTATCCAGAACCTTCAAATATGATCCCTTTCAAAGCAGCTGGTAATCCCCTAATAGTTGGGCAGAGTCTTCCAATCAAAGGACTGTGAACATAGTTACTCTAAGGAGCTGTATAGTCTACTAGACTATTTTTTAATGTGTCTTTGATTTTCATTACTCTTCTTTCTCCTGGGCAGGGAAAAAACAAGAGTTGTACCCTACATAGCTACTTACAAGTTTTTTTTTAAGACTTTTAGGTGATACTCACCAAATTAAGGTATAGGACAACATCCTTCTTTGTTACAACTGACCTTGGAATCCCCCAAGACTAGGTCCTGAATGCCCAGAGCCAGAGTCATTCCCTCAAGGTGTTTGGTTATGTCTCATCATCTTTGCCTCTGAGTATTCTGGGCGTACTTCTAACGACAGACTTTTTACCGTTGGTGGTCCCTGGTCTTTTCTAGATTCTTCACCAATACCGTCATCTAAACACATCCATTCTTCTTTGGTCCGGTGTTCTTTACGTTGAGTTGTAACCCACACTGAAGGTTACCATTCTCGATCTTCATCAGCAAGTGCTTCAAGTTCTCCTCATTTTCAGGAACCTTTGACTCGCATAGCAAAGGTTCTTAATAAGCCTTCCTCCAATCCGAAAGCTGCATTCTTCATATCGGCTGATGAGGCACAACAGTAACGCACACTTCGCTCACGTTAAATCCTGCAGCATTCCCTTGCTATTTGCACAACTGCCTCTTGATCCATGTGTCAATATTGAAGCCTGAGGCTTGATTTTTCTTCTTCAATTCTTTCCCTTCAAAGTATGTTGGACATGCTCTTCGATTTTGGTTTCCTAGCTCTAGGCCCTTGCACATTTCATTATAATGTCTTCTCCAGGTGGCCTTGGAAATTTTCTGTTCAGTTCTTTAACTTCATTTCTTACATTTGCTTTAGCTGTTCTACAATTAAGGGCAAGTTTCAGAGTCTTTTCTCACATCCACTTTGATCCTTTCTGCCCTTTTAATGACCTTTTGTTTTCTTCATGAATGATTTTCTTGATGTCATCCCACAGTTCTTCAGCTCACTAAAACCTAGAACATCCATCTTCACACATTCCATATCATTTGACAACTTCTTTTTCTAGATTCATACTTCACATATTCCAAGATTATTAACTGAGGTTTACAGCTCTTTCTTCTCATTTTGAGTCATACTCCATCAGCAAATGAAGGTCTCCAGCTGCGTCATTATGGGCAAGTCCACTTTGAGAAGGTAGCTTCTCCATAGCCACACTTTGAGGGCCTTCTGGTCTGAGAGGTTCATCTTCTGGCACCAGCTCTGACAGTGTTCTGTTTCTACTCATGTTGTTGTCAGTGTCTGACCCTGTTTCAAAGCAACCCACAAGGTCTTCTGTTGCTATTTCCTCATAAGTGCATGGTCTATTCCTTCTTTGTAGTCTGTTCTTAGTCTGGAAGCTCTGCTGAAACCTGTTCACTTTGGGTGACTGTGCTGATATTTGAAATACCAGTGACATTGCTTCCAGCACCACATAAGCCCCCACAGTACAACATACCGGCAAGTGGTACAGCAAAGCTAAATACCTGTGGGAAAATATGCTCTGTTAAGCCTTACAGATTTGTGGATATACTCCCAATATCCCTCCCCAAACCATTCAGCTTCTATGTCTATGCACACATCGACTCATAGGTCAGGTATTGTAAGAGTGTATATAATATCATTCACTGGTTGCCTATTTGATATTTAACTCTTACATTCTATCCAGTGTCTTACCCTGTCAACATCACTTTTTGCCAGTCTCGCTTATTAACATTGCCTTCCCTGTCAACCAAGTTCTTGAAATTCAGTAGACAGTCTCTGCATTTGAAAATTCTGAGGGCTGAGCCCCGGTGGCTTAAGTGGTTGAGTGCGGGACTGCGGTCCATTGGCTTGGCGGTTCAAATCCAGCAGCAGCTCTCCCGGAGCAAGGCTGGGTAGCTCCCACGACCACGAGAGGGCAGTGATGCCAAAAAAAAACAAACTGTTAACTACACTAATTAAAAAATAATTTTTTTTTAACTCTCCAAAGGTCAAGAATATCCCCAGATGAGAATCCTCCAGTTGTTGAAATCTAAAATCAGGCCAGAGGGTCAAACAAAGATTCAGAGTGTCGAGATCTCAAACAACTCTAATACTCTGGGGTCCTTACTAAATGTCCTTCACTCTAACTACCCTGAGTTTACCAAGGGGATTGTTTGAATGTCTCTCAAATTGCTGGTCACTCCTTCTGAGTTCTTCAGTCACTTGAAAAATTCCATCTAGAGACTTTTTTACAACAAGAAAAAGATGTGCCCTTATTCTTTCTCAGCACACTAAAAGTCCTGGACAATATTTATGCCACAACTACAAGATGACTGTGAAGAGTAGAGGAAAATATGAGCAGGGGCCATGGGACCCAAGAAATTACACAGCAGTAGACCCCTTTGGTTTTCTTTTGGCCTCTTATGTCTCAAGCTTGAAGCTGAAGATACCAGCAACCTGGGAATGCCAATTAATGTAGATTTTTAACGTTCCAATAAAAATGTGCTATTCTTAACCAAAGAACCAACAGGTCAGTCTCGTGACATGGGAAACTAAGACAATAACCACAATACTCTGTTCTCTCTAGCCAATGAACCACCCAACTAATCAGATATAAATAAGATTTAAATTTCATAAGATGTCTTGGGTTCAATAAAAAAAAAATCTATTCCAATAATAAGAACCAGTAAAACATTCAATTCAAGGAGAAAAGAGAAAACCAAAACCATGATAGGTCAGAATAATAAGCTGAAAAATACCTTAAATCATTCATCATAAAAATGTTTAAATAGATCAAGAACAAGCTTGAAACACATGAAAAAGGTTCAACAAAAAAACAAATAGGAAAATCAAATGAAAATTTCTAAGAAAAAATATACTAATAAACTCATTAGACAGAACAATAGCAACTACTAATTCTGAACAAAGAGACAAATAGTAAATGAATAAGCTCAGAGATATGTGGAACAATAAGAGAAGAATTGTTAGCTGGCTTTGGCAATGCAGAAAGACAGCAAACTTAATTAACTGAAGGAAAAGAAAACTGCCCAAGGTTAGCAAATGACTTAGCATAAAGATTCAGGGTTAGAGGACTCAAGGGAAAAACCCAAGTAAATCCAGACCAAAACACATTATAGGAAAAATTTCTGAATACTAAAAAAGAAGTCTTGAAAGCATTGAGAAAAAGAACACTGTACCTTTAAGAGGATAAAACTCAAGCTCATTGTCCGTGAGTTGATCACAACTCATAATGCTCTTTTAGGACGGGGTAGACATGTCTGTCTGGTTTTCTAAGACTAAATCTTTAGCGAGTCTCCTCTTTCTCCTGCAGAACACCTGGTAGCTTCAGACTGCTGTTAAAAATTTGCTATCAGCCTTACCCTAAAAACCATTTCTTCCAAGATAGCACAAAAAATATCTTAGGGAAAAAAAGGCTATGAAAACAGGCAACTCGGGCTGAGCCCTGGTGGCGTAAGTGGTTGAGTGCGGAACTGCAGTCCCCGAGCTTGGCGGTTCAAATCCAGCAGTGGCTCTCAGGAGCGGCACTGGGTAGCACCCACAACCACCAGAGGCAGTGATGCCCACAAAAAAAAGAAAAAAAGAAAAAGAAAACAGGCAACTCAAAAGAAAAAAAAGGGGCTGAGCCCTGGTGGCATAGTGGTTGTGCGTGGTTGTGCGCGGGACTGCGGCCCACTGGGATGGAGGTTTGATTCCAGCTCCACGGAGCAAAGGCTGGGCTTCCTACTCCCACCACCAGAGGGCAGTGATGCCCCCCCCCAAAAAAAAGGAAAAAAAAGTTAAAAAAACAAAACAAAACAAGAAACTCATACAAGTGTACTACTGAGAAAACTTGTCTGTGGTCATCCACTGATCTTGTGTGTTTAAACACATTTAGGTTGGGATAAAACATGTAAAAACTAGAACCCCAGTAAGAATATTTTTTTGACTTACCTTCATATTTTACTACAGTAAAAAAAAAAAAATCACTATAAATAAAATCCTAATTGGGCTGAGCCCTGGTGGCGTAGTAGTTGAGTGTGAGACTGCGGCCCATGGGCGTGGCGGTTCAAATCCAGCAGCAACTCTCCAGGAACAAGGCTGGGTAGCTCCCTCGACCACCAGAGGGCAGTGATGCCCCCCCCCCAAATAAATAAAATGAAATCCTAATTTTAAAATGTCAAACAACTCAGAAAATGAGAAAAAAGTAAAAAAAAAGAATAGAAAAATTAAATTTAAATTTCCATTAAATATAAATATTCTATATATGTGCCACTTAACCTCTATAAAATATCTGTAAAACAGAACCATTACGTGGTTTGTATATTAAAACCTTATCAAATAAGAAAAATAAAACCTTACAGGAACCCAACCTGGTCATCCTTGTTGCTGTAGCTGGAACTGCTGGCCTGAGCTGGAGGAAGGAGTGGTGGCAGCAGGAGGGGAATGACGAGAGGCAGAGAGCAGAGGGCAGTGCGGTATACATACCCTGGGTTTTCATGGCTCAGCCAACCAGAGCAACAGAAACAGTCCAGGGCTGGCACCCATCACACAGGGACTAGAGCCCCTAAACTTATGCACACAGTCATGTCCTTGCCTGGACCTGCCTGGGATCCTACCTGTGGATCAGTGCTCAGAGTCTGGATTTGGAAACTTCTAAACCATGAGTGGTAAGTAAACAAAAAGGAAGTCTCTCTCTCTTTTTAAGCAAAACCCCAAAGCACAGAACATTCTTAGGGGACCAAAAACAATAAGCAGGTGGAGATTACCCAAACCCAAGTTGCACATACCTGAAAAACAAGCAAGGCAGGTTTAAAGGGGAAAAAAGCCTCCAAACAAATTTTAAAAACCAACTCCAACCAGCTATGTGAGAAGGCTTCAAAAAGATCATTGAATCTCTCCATTAAAAATTGAAAAAAAAATCATTGACATACACCAGCCCGTGTGATCTTAAATAATACAATCTACGACTGGCGGGGGCAGGTGTATTAGACCTTAAATTCTAAGCACCTGGTTTGCAGAAAGCTATTGAGGACAGTGAAAGCCCAAAATTCATTTGAAGAGACTTCACAGGGATTCAGCCTCATCGACCTTCTTGAGCTGTTGACTATGGGATGGGAATAGTCTTGACTAGCGTCTCAGAAAGAGTGCGTCAGAAGGGGAAATATAGAAATCGAAAATCAAACCAAACTCCCTGCTCTCAACTTAAGGCCTCCTCACCGTGATCCTGTAGGTCAGAGTAGGGCTGTTCCAGTGGGATTCAGAGACTTTTTTTTTTTTT